>SKCR01049052.1:0-42078 GCA_019454045.1 Zanthoxylum bungeanum
AGTTGCTCGCAGTTGTGTACGCTTTTGAAAAATTCCGCTCTTATTTGTTGGGTCCCAAAGTGGTGGTATACACAGAATCATTCAGCAATCAAATATCTGATCACAAAGAAAGATGCCAAACCCAGATTGATCCGTTGGATACTTCTTCTGCAAGAATTCGACGTAGAGATCAGAGACAGGAAAGGAACAGAGAATCAGGTGGCAGATCATCTATCGAGGCTCGAGAATGGAAACAGCTGACAAAGATCTATCAATCAAAAAAACTTTTCCAGATGAACAGCTGTTTGCCATGAAACAACAGGAAGTCCCTTGGTATGCCGACTAATCAACTACATTGTGTCAGGAAAATGGCCGTTGGAATGGACAACTCAACAACGAAAAAGTTCTTCAAAGAAGTCAATCACTATGTCTTGGATGAACCGTACCTGTTCAAACGATGTGCTGATCAATTATTGAGACGATGTGTTCCACAGGAGGAAATCAACAGTGTTTTGCAGCACTGTCATTCATCACCATATGGCGGACACTTCAGCGAAATAAAAACTGCAGCAAAAGTTCTTCAATCAGGTTTGTTCTGGCCCACTCTTTTTAAAGATGCTTATCTTTTTGCTTTTCAATGTGACAGGTGCCAGAGAACAAGGAATATTTCGAGGAGAAATGAAGGACCGTTGCAAAATATTCTAGAAGTGGAAATATTCGATGTCTGGGGTATTGATTTCATGGGACCCTTTGTTCCATCATTCGGAAACATGTACATCCTGGTTGCAGTAGACTATGTCTCCAAATGGGTCGAAGCAGTTGCACTGCCATCCAATGATTCAAAAGTGGTGATCAAATTCCTTAAAAAGAACATTTTCACGCGATTCGGAACACCTCGTGCAATCATCAGCGATGGTGGCTCACATTTCTGCAACAGATATTTCGATGCACTCCTATCCAAATACGGAGTTACTCACAAGGTTGCCACAGCTTACCATCCACAGTCAAATGGACAGGTTGAGGTTTCAAACAGGGAAATCAAAAGAATCCTAGAAAGAACCGTTGGATCAACAAGGAAGGACTGGTCAACAAAACTAGATGATGCATTATGGGCCTACAGGACAGCTTACAAAACACCCATTAGTATGTCTCCATATCGATTGGTGTTTGGGAAAGCATGCCATCTGCCAGTTGAGCTTGAGCACAAGGCGTACTGGGCACTGAAGAAGTTGAATTTTGATTCACAAGCTGCAGGAGAGAAAAGACTGCACCAACTCAACGAATTGGAGGAATTTCGCCTACAGGCTTATGAGAATGCCAAATTATACAAGGAAACGACCAAGAAATGGCATGACCGAAAAATAGTGCACAGACAGTTGGAACCAAGGCAGCAGGTGTTGTTGTTCAATTCGAGGTTGAAAATTTTTCCTGGAAAGTTGAAATCTAGGTGGTCAGGACCATTTGTGATCACTCAGGTTTTACCTTATGGAGCTGTTGAGTTACTGGATCCCAATACCAACAACACATTCAAGGTTAACAGTCAGCGTGTCAAACACTACGGGGAGAATCATTTGAGCGACAAAAAGAAAGTGTCACACTTTCAGATCCAGCATAAACGTTCGAGAAGTCAAGTCTAGCTGACGACTCTAAACTTTCGCTCGCAGGGAGGCAACCCATGCAATTTGTGTATATATTGTGATTTGGTGTGATTTAATTTTGTGTGTTTAGTTTTTGCAGATTAAGTTATTTCAAGATGGAAGAAGCTCTCGCAAATCTTCACAAGCAATTTCCTTCTCTCCCCCTCAAAATCTCTGATGAAAATCTACAAAGCTCGCTTGGAACGGATGAGGTTACTAACAATTCACGGTGTTCCTAATGATATTCGTTGGGTAATTGAAGCACGGGTCCGATTGGCAGGTGAGTCTTCTGACTCTTTTATTTCACATCTGCCTGGTTTTGGAAAAGCACCTATGCAAAGAAACGTAGAGCTAAGCAAATGGGTGTTTGTTACAAATGTGCACGATGGAATTGCAACACTTGTCGTTCTTAAGGAATGGTGTCTGAAAATCGCGAAGACAAAATTAAATTCATTAGGGGTGGCTTGAGTAAGGAGTCTTTAGATGATATATCTTCGACTCTTGAGACGCATCCTAGTGGACATGTTCACATAGCCTTTCGCAGATTACATACACAATTTCAAAAAGAAAGACAACAGTTAAGTCTCGGGAATCTGACTCAAAAAGACCCTGTTTGCCAATTTATAAGAAAATTGGATGGGAAGCTTGTCCCTGACGCATAGACGTCAACCAAGCCGCTACTTTTCTTGTAAATATTATATCTCTTTATCTTTTCCTAATAATTGTAATTTGTTTTGTTGTTTTCTTTTATTTTCTCCGACAGGATCCAGACCTTTTTTTGACTAATCATGATATTATTTCGCTACTAATCGTCCTCTGGAAGATACCTGTGCTATTTTTACTCACCCTTTTTCCGGTACTATAAATTCAGCTCGTCATTGTACTTTTGAAGGCATCCGAAGTTGAGAAAGAAATACATAAAATAAAAAAATGGAAGCCACTTCAAGAAGACGAGTTGAAAACATCTGTGTGTTCTGCGGTAGTAGTGTTGGTACTAAGCCACAATACATAGAAGCAGCACAGGAATTGGGTCGAGTCTTAGCTGCAAGGAATATGCACTTGATATATGGCGGAGGAAATCTTGGACTTATGGGGATCGTTTCAAAGGCTGTACAGGAAGGAGGCAGTCATGTTTTGGGAATCATCCAAAACCCTTGGCAGAGGCAAATCTTATTGAACCATCAAACGGAGAGGAAATGATTGTGTCAGGTATGTCTGAACGATTAGTGGAAATGATTAACCATGCTGATGCTTTTATTGCTTTGCCAGGTGGCTTGGGTACATTGGAGGAAATTTTTATTGTGTTATCTTGGGCGAACCTGAACATACACCAGAAACCAATTGGACTGCTCAACGTTGATGTATTTTATGATTTTCTTTGTGTGTTTCTTGATGATGCTCGGAGAAATGGGTTCGTGTCCAAACCGTTAAAAGAACTCCTCTTTACTGCCAGAACTGCTCCGGATCTAATAGACCACTCATAGCCTATGAACCGCGAGTTGACCCAATCCTTTCAAAGATAAATTGGTCTGAGGACGATTGTGGTAAGAGGCGTAGGATTAATCTGGATCTTAACCTTTAATTTCCTGTAGATTTCAGATAAACAGGTACGACCTTCGTAACTCTCCTTTTACTGTTTAAGACATTGGGGACAATCTCATTTAGGTTTGGGGGTGAGGTATAGTCAATAGTACTTGTTTGTATGTTGTTTTTATTTTTAGTCCTAAATTTTTCGAAAAATACAAAAAAATTGAAAAATTTTCAAAAATTACAAAAATATTTTGCGTTTTTGTGTTTTGACTAAAAATGTGAAATTGGTAAAAGATAACCGAGTAAGGAGTTTCCACTCCTGAGACGTATCTCAAGCCTATTTTCGAAATAAGTTAATTTTTGTTTATTTCCTTTTAAATTATTTAATTTGTAAATTCTCCATAATACTGACTAAAATGGACCTTCATATGCTTAGTTGGCAGGTATTATCAATATGCATAGTAACATACGGACATGAGCTATAATTGAAAAGTTTGTAATATTCAGTGCTCTAGTTTAATTGGAGGAAGCATCTCAAAAAGCGATGGCATATAAAAAAAAAAAATTCTGATGAAAAAAATAAAGTATCTAAGATCCAGGTTATTAAGTCTGTAAGGGTGTTTTAACACCTAGTGCCCTAAAACCAACTGGTTTGGGAGTCACTGGCCCAAAGCTCGCTACATGGATCGAAGATGCTGCAAAAATATATTTATATCTGAAGTCTGGGTAATTAAGTCCGTAGAGGTGTCTTAACACCTGGTGCCCTAAAGCCAACTGGTTTGGGAGCCACCGACCCAAAGCTCGCTACATAGACGGAAGGTATTGTATATAAATAAAAAGTCAAAATTCAGAAAAAGCAAAGAAAAAAATCAGAAAAATCAGAAAAATTTATTCCATTGCTGCAAAAAGGTGTGAAATCTGATAGAACTTTAGGACAAAAATATTACTCTCTTATCAACTACACTTGTGACTATTGTGGGCAAAAATGAATTGATTAATATTTTGTTAGCTGTGTATATGGAGATTGGTAAAAATAATCGGAGAATCTACTTATTCGGTAATTAGAAAGAAACAAAACAACTAGTAACTTGTAGTAGAAGTTTCACCTGATTAGTCACTAACTTATTTATTCTCTTTTCTCTTGTCTTTTTGCTTTTGTGTGCATTAGTTTTAACTAACTTTTTACTTTTGTAAAAATGTTTGTGGGTATCATTGCTGTAAGCCCTCACGAGACTACAACTCGTCCACTAGGGACACCTAGGGGTTTAAAGGCTTGTTGCATATGCTAAATGCAATCGTGATCCCTACGAAAGTGGCTTAGTTAATTTTATTTTTATTTTATTCTATGTTTTGCTCGAGGACTAGCAAAATGTTAGGTTTGGGGGTGTGATGAGTGGTATTCATATCACTATTTCCCACTCATTTAGCCTAATGTTTTGTATTGTTTCTCGAGTTTTATGAACGTTTTGATGTGTTTTGTTGTTATTTTACAGATAAATAAAGTTTGGAAAGCACTTGAGGCAATTTGGGGCAAAAACGGACAAAAATGCGTCATCAGGGATATTTTCGTCTCTTCAGCGTCGCGACGCTGAAGCCTTGCGCGGCGCGACGCCCAGGATGCGCCAAATGTGCTAACATGCGCCGTCAGCCACGTGTCAAAATCTGATAGGTTGGACTTGCTAACGTGCGCCGGAACTTGCTAACGTGCGCCACCATTGCTAACATGCGCCTCATGCCACGTGTCATCACCTCATTGGACCACCCAAACCGCGTGCCACGTGTCCTCTTCTTATTGGACCGAATAATCGATGAACCAGAGCGCGCCACGTGTCACCATTCTAGTGGACCAAATTTACACCCAATCACAAGCTGACACGTGGCAGGATTTCATTGGACCGCATTGCCAGCCACCCAGAGCATGACACGTGTCTCAATTATTGCTGCCGACAGACGCGTGGTCAACCCGCGTGGACTCCGTTTGGACTGTTGCTAGCGTCGCGACGCTAGTGCATTTTGGGCGTCGCGACGCTGGGCCAAAATTTGCCTATAAAAGGAGGCCGCCATTTCAGTTTTAGTTGCACATTCTCTCTCATTTTCTTTGATGTAAAATCGGGAGTTTCTCTCTCTAATCTCTTTTAATTTAAGTTTTGTAATTAATTACATTTTGTAATAGTAATTACTTTCTGTAATAGTAATAGTAATAGTAATTTATCTTGTTTTTACTGTTTCAGTTTTACTATTCAACCATGATGAGGTAACTTCTCCTTGCTAAGGTGAAAGGTAATTCTTTTTACTGTTACTATTTAGATTAATCTCCCTTAAAATAATATATTTACTATTTAAAATTTGACTTAATACGGATACCGCCATATTGGTCGGTTGGATATTACATTTAAATTGGTTTAAACCTGACTAATCCAGGATACCGCCTTTATGGCTGGTTGATAATTAAATTTTCTTACCGCCTATATGGCAGGTTCATGGACAAATTATACCGCCTTTTTGGCTGGTCGGACTTAATTTGAATTAATCAGGTTACCGCCTATATGGCTTGTTAGTAATATTTTCACAAGTTTATATATTTTATGGAGATATCTAAAATAGTAAATAGTAAAAGTAATTCCTTTTACCTTAGCATTTTATTTTTATTTACTTTTCAGTATTTACTTTACCGCATTTACTATTTCGCATTTTTACTTTATGGCTTTTACTTTTAAGTTTTTACTAGCCCTAGCCATGTGTCATAACTAAGTTAGTTATCTAGGGTTGTGATGAATTTCAATATAACCGGTTTATAAGGGGTTAGATTATAGGTTGGGTAATTTAAAGATTATTTATTGAGTCTTAATCTTAATGCTTTTTATTAACTGGCCATTAATAAAATTGATTAGGTAAACTTAAAATGAACTAGACATAGGGATTTTAAGTTTAAGACCTTAGACTCAATAGCCCACGATCTTCCTTAAAGATATATAACTCTTTTAATAGATTTCCTTACAGGATAGGAATATACCTGTCGGGCGGGGGTAGCCTTAATTGGAACTTAATCTTAATGAATCTAGGTAATTTGGTTGACATAGACATATGGTTCAATTGGATTATACTAGGTATTTGTAATTGACCATCGGAAGAGGCTTTCACATAATTTAGTGTTCTAGGTTAATAAATCAATATATTACCCAACTATAGGACAACCACTTCATCTTTAAATAATATTGAAAAGATTCACAACCCTAGATAGTTTTTAATATTGAAATTTTCTTAAAACTTACTTTCGTACAATTTTAATTATTTGTCTTTAAATTTAGAATCGTCGCCATTTCAAATCAATCAAACAACCTGTTAGATATTAGTAATCATTTGACCTCATAAAATTAATAGCTTAGGTATTAAGTCCTCGTGGGATCGATATTTTTTATACTACTTGAACGATACGTACGCTTGCGTTATACGTGTGTGTTTACGCCGGTCACATATCCTTTGAAGGAAATGGTAGCTCAGAGCGACTCATGATTAACCTTATCATGTCTAATAAAATTCGATTTCTCCGTTCGGACACACCGTCAAATTGACGTGTTCCGGGAGGAGTCCTCATTTGAAAGAATATTTTACTCTTTCAAATATTTGAGAAACTTATTGCTTAAGTATTTTCACCATGATCTAACCGTGACGGTTTAATACTTTAGTCGATCTGTTTGTCTACTTCGTGTCGAAACTCTTTGAATTTCATCAAAAGTTTTCGATCTGTGTTTCAAAAGAAACGCATAACCATAACGCAATGCCACATCCGTAAAGGTCACGAAACATTCATATCCACTTCTAGCCTAGCTAGATATGGGCCCACTTACGTCACTATGAATGAGGGCTAACAGATCGATGGCACTTACACTTTCACCAAGTAAAAGGTGTTTCAGGCACTTTGCCTAATAAACTAGATTCGTAGACATTATTTGAATAGAATCAAATCTGTCCTAGTATCCACTCTTCAAAAGTGTGGATATACGAGTCTTGTTTAATGTGTCTTAGACAACAATGCCACTTATAAGTCTCAACTGATTAATTTAGTTTGAGCTATTTATTTGTCTTTTTATACGATTGAGATTTATTTATATTCAAAATATAAATATTGTTATTCACATATAATGTGCTTATCTCAATATCATCTTTATAAAATGAAACACTTTAGTGTTTTAGAATATAAAGGTATACCCGCAATGGGTTAAACCCTGATATAGAGATAAAGTTTCTAGTCAAACTAGTTACATTGTAACAGTTTCCTAATTTAAGTACACACCCGAAGGGTAGTTCCTAAACTTAGGTATCTACGGTTAAAACAGCGACTTTCGTCCCGTTTTCGATTCGCGGGTAAATCTCAACTGAAGTCAATATCCTGCTTATCAGCAGATTCTGCACACCAGTACATATTTATGTATCACATCTAGTATCTAAAATCCAATTTTAATACTAGTAGTGAACATATTTATGACAAACATATTTGAAGTCGGAGCCTTGCTCGTCTTCAATTCCTTCATGTCTGCCTTGTCTATACGGCAGTCGCGTTTCAGTGACCATGTTTGCCACAGTTTAGGCAGACATTTTAGGATATGTCATTTATCTTCCCAGAAGATTATAATGACTTTGCCTTTGCCCCTTTTTCCACACCCCATAAGCCTTTGGCCAAGCCTTGGACTTCTAGAATATCGAAGTAAGATGCGCCTTGCGCTTCTTGCCTTTTTGCAAACTCTAGCTTTGTCTCCTTGAGTATAGCCATTAACTCTCCAAGAGTTTACTATTGCAATTTAGTACTTCTAAGATCTAAGGATAGATATATGAAGATCCTTCAATTTCATTATCATACTATAAGTATCTAATCCTTAGTTCTGACTAAGAAATTAAGAGTCTTTGCAGCAAGCATATTTGATTAAGCACTAAAGTTATCATCACATGAATATTCCAAATATCATGTTCTACTATTTGCTTAACTCCAGGCTTAGGCCTAAGATGTTATTTTATCAAATAAAGTAACTTCTTAGTTTTCAGGACTATCCTAATTCATTATTCCCAATTTGAAAAATAAAGTCGTTTAATTACATTTTCACCCAGGATTATGTTTTAAACACTAATCTTTCAATTATCTTGATTCTAATAGTCCAACTATTTAATCAACCATTTCAGGTACTATTTAATATAATGATTACTATAGTCCAACTATATAATCAACTATAATTCAAATTAGTTAAATTCAATTATATTGATTACTATAATCCAATTATAAAATCAACTATTAATTGAAATTAGTTTGAATACACTCCAATTGTTCAATTAAAACAACATTAATTATTAGTCCAACTAATATATTAATTTATATTGACGAAAAATTTGTAATGAGCGCGTATGGCAAGTAAATAAATGAATATTGCAAATTTAATACTTGCCTCCCACTATTTTTCGGCGAGCCTCTAACCCTCTGTTGAGTACTCGGGAAACCTAGTTTCCTAGTGGGATAGGATCCCGTTTAAATAACACACAATCTTGACTTTGGCCAACAAATTGTATGATAATTAACTAGGATCTCTAAGATCAATTGGATCTCATCCAATTCCTAGATCCAGTAGGTGGACATCCAAGTCTGAAACATATATCTTATATATGCCAATATATCCAATATATTCCCTAACCTTTTTCCTCTGAATCAATTAATCCTTGGCTTTTGCACAACAAACTTAATGATCTCAGTTAAGCGGAACCCATTGACTATGGAAAGCTTCGTAATCAATGTCGATGGACAAGAACTGATCTTGACTTTGGCCAACAAATCACAATAAGACACCGATATGGAACAACGCTTTCATGATTTAAACACATCCGAGACGGACAAAGGTCTTGACTTTGGCCAACAAACCAGTACCAGTCTTGGATCTTGAGTAAGAATCACAAAATGGAAGGAAGAACGCTTAATATATTTTGAGGGTTTTTCGCGTAAATTGGCAACCAATTAATTATCTTTGTTAAGGTCTCATCATCATACACCCTTAAACATGCATTCTAAACACATAATAAGGAGCGTATAAATAAAATAATAATGATACGCGGATGGATACTTAACACATTGTTCCTAGAACAAATCTCTCTATTTCCTCTCTCCCGCTAGCACAAGTATTACTTCTACCCGATTACATAACACTTCTAAAGAAACCTCATTTACATTGAGGGGAATTGGTGAGAAGATAAATACACAGAGTCAATAGGTAATAGGCTGGACACGCAGGTCCAATTAATAAATTCTAAATTTATTACAACAATTTCCAAAATTACCCTCAACCATCTAATATCCATCCGATATACATTATTCATACATCGCATCCATGTATTCACACAAGAATGTTATCAATCAATCTAATCCAATTAATTAATCTGATAATTAATGACCATCCAATGTTCAAACAACGATTTGATTTTGCGCGAGTCAAACTCGTTTTGTGAATAAGTACTCAAAGTACGAAATCTTGAATTATATTAAACTACAACATTAAATCCAATTTAATTTGTATTTAATACTAATTCTATATTTAATTCTAAATTAAATATTACACTTAATTAATGTGCCTTTACGACTTAGATTCCAAATCTAATCGTTAAGGGTCTCAAAGCCCGTTTAACATCCAATGTCAATTTAATTAAAGTCCAATGGGCTTTTAATTAATTTCTTAAGGCATGGACTTTTGGTCAATATGGGTCAAACCCAAATACCAAAGCCCATTTAAGGTATCACCCTTATTTGCCAAGAAACCAATTTAGGCCCATTTAATATTAAAGGTCCATTAAGTCATAATTGGACTTTATGGATATGGTTTTGGGCCCAATTGGATCCAACCAATTAGCCTAAACCAAACCTGGCCCAACCAAGCCCATTAAGCCCAATTACAACTTTACAAGCCCAATTCCAAATTTGGCCCAATTAATTAACTTTCAAAAAACCAAATTTCACAATTAATTAATTTAAAGTGTATGCCATAATTAATTAACAAAATTAACAATTCCAAAATTCTAATTCACTTAATTAATTATGCTTATTATCATCAACACATGTCCAACACATTTTCATTAAAAAATCACATCATTTTCATGCTTACTAGTCTCGATATTTTAGGGTATTCTGTCCAATTCAAAATTCAATCCAATTGAATCTCAAATCAACATTTCCCTATTGTTTCAAGTCACCCAATGATCAAAGAAACAAAAAATACCATGACATTAGGGCAACATTCATATTCGGCCAAGCCTATATTTTGGGCAAAAATTGATCTAATCAACTTTTCATGAAATTGATCATATACAACTTCAATATATCATCATTCAAGCATACTCAATCAATTAATTTTATCAAATCATGCTCAAATTGATTTTACCCTAATTTTACCCTAATTGTTTCATGCTCAAAATGGCTCAAGATACCATTGTTGGGTTTCTATTAAATCCCAAGGATCAATTCAAGCAAGAAACACATGTCCGAATACAACAATGAAATATGGCGGAATCATACTTACATTGATCGGATTTTGCGACGTGACGAACACAAGCCCTTGCTCCATGAAGCTCTCAGCTTTGCTCCTTGGATGTGCTCCAATTTTTGGTCAAGCTCAATGGATGTCCTCCATTGATGCTCCAAGCTCCAAGCTTTGCAAATGGTGATTCCATGCTCACAAGTTGGTTTCCCTATCACCTTGGATGACCCTTTATGTGCTAGCAATGGAAATATTTGCCACAAATCTTCCTTGTTCTTCTTGCATCTTTCGGCCTTGCCAAGAAAATGGAGAAGAAAATGGCTTCAAAAGCCGAGAGGGGGAGAGGAGGGAAAATGGTTTCCCAAAAACGTGAGTTTTATCAAGAGAGAGAAAAAAAAAATGTGTTATCTCAAAGTGACTAGACATCACATCAATCGATTGACTAGTAATTGACGCTTGATGTGACTTGTGGGCCGCACTTGAATTCGAATTGTGAGTGCGCCCGCAAACACTCCCGGGCTCGGGTTCGCTAATTCCAAATTAACGATTTTTCCATTGCGACATAATTAAATAATTATGCCTAGCAAAATTACTATTCACGTCGCTAACGAATTAATTCTAAATTAACTCATTTGCCCGAATTAAAAACCAATTTTAATTCCGCGTCGAAATCCAATTTCGTATAATAAATCGAATATATCATTTTATCGATTAATTCCAAATTAATCGTTCTCTCTCTTTAATAATATTTTATCCAAGATAAAATATCTCCGTAATTAATCCCAGATTAATTTTATCTCTCTCATTAATTAATCTCAGATTAATAAAGTGCGATTCATACGTCATTGGTGAATCTTCGGGAAGCGACTCATGAGTTCCCCGGATATGTTGGCAGTAAATCCGGTCGTCGGACTATCCGAACACGTACGTACCTAGTACTACATTTTTACCGATTTACAAGACATGGTTGGCTTCTAGCAAAACACCGTGCCTACCCAATTCTCTAGAAATATTCTTACTGGAATATGTGATCTATATCAGGCGTAGTATACGTAGTATTGCGTATTTCGATCTAGCATCGGATGTCACGTGCAAGGCCTGGGGCTGGAATTGTGTCTGCCTCATACGAAGCACATATCAGATCTCTGGTAACTAGTCTCTATAATAGGATAATCATGACCTAGTCATATTATCACGACAACTGCAGTACATAAGAGCATCAGTTCCGTATCCTACGTGATCATCATCTCCACTATGACTGGATTGATATTTCCGTCTTGACATAACACCCAATACACTACGATTCTCAATATACCCAGAAGATGCGTACACAGAACCTGTTAAAGCCTTGGACGACCAAAACCAAAGTTTATTGATTGTCACAAGTATTAGCGGTGCAAGTCTCAGGTTAAGACCAAATACACCTACCCTGATTCAGACTTCCATAGACACATAGTCATACTACCAATGGAATTCAGAGGGGTCTATCCAGAGCGAAGCTGTTTCCATACCATCGGTAAACACAACCTCCTATTACACTTGCATGAGTATCCTATACCCAAATATATGAGAACTATGCCGTTATGCTCCCACAACGCGCACAAGTGTAATACTAGTCTATTCCACATTATCGATGTCCAATCTCGATAATACTATGACTATGGATATTAATGATTAAACCTTCGTGGATTGATACTGTCTCATATAATCTTAATCCGGAAATAATCATATCGACCTTCTATCATTTATACTTCTTGGTAATCTAATGAAAAATGATAAATGGGCAATTTCCTTTGTCACATAGTTAATTTGTACAACAACACCATGATCTGTACAAATAGTGATGCTATGGGTCATAATCCTCCAACACGGCCGAACGTACATAAGTCATAAATTAAATTCTACTGTATATAAGGCTAGATCCGACATAATGCTTCCTAATGGGATATATGATGGAAACCCAAACGTAGACTCTGTAGCTGAATTTGTGTAGACAGTAGTGTGATCTGTACTTGGAATACAACTCCACATATCGAGGAAAGATAAGTCATTTTATTTATTTTGGCTTACTTGTCCTTTAATTGTTTTCATAGTACTTTGTATGAGGTCTCCCATTAATTTTTTGCTTTAATCTTCACATTATTATAATTCAGTGATTCTGGATTACACTGCACCTCCTGCCAGACTTCCATTAAGTTCACCCCGATATACAAGTTAAGATTCATATCTGGCCAGCAATGATCATGTTCAGCCATCTCTAACTAATTCAGTTATGTTTATACTATTGGATGTTTATTTATCTTTATTTACTACCATTTATTTCTATGTTTGCTTTCTTGAGTGTTTTAAATTACTTTGCATGATATTTATATTATAAGGCATGGTTATACTTCTCTCCAAACCTCGATCTTATACTGGCATGTAAGAGACCGTTTTAAACCCAAACAGGTTTAAAGTTGACCTTACGAGGGATGTAGTACGGGCCTTAAATCATTTTCAATGTCTTATACTGGGTGGTGGCTCCTTAATTCTCTGATTAGTCTTGTGTGTGCTAATTTGCACTCTCTACGAGTTTTGAGCTCAACAGTGTCGCGTTCACTGAAGTCATAGGCATATAGGAAAATCCTATTTAGGGATAGAGAATCGGCCACTAAAAAATACCTTGTAATAATATATGGTGAGATTGAGATTAACCATGCCTTCATTATTTTTCATACCCTCTAAATCACTTTCACTCAAGGTAGTGGATCGTTGCGTGATGATACCCATCACTCTTTGGCACGTACCCTCGAGATATGAAAAAGGTGCATCCACTTAGTCTTTCAAACCCTTGAGTGAGGAGACCTAGTTGTGCACAACCCTTTTGCAAATGAGAGCCTAAGTCTTACCTTATGAAGCCTACATAGAAGCCCATAGTTGTTTTTACTAGGAATGAGCCTACCTAATGCTTGTGAATGGGCCCTAACCATTTGAAGTAATCCAACCATCTTACCGTGAAACAAAGAACTTGTTGGGTCTTTTAAATTGGGATAAGTTCGCGTTCCATGATAATTGGGCTGACTGCTTTGAAATATTAATAGGCCATCTTGTATGCAAACTATATTAGACTTGGAGTGTTTAACTATCATCCCAAAAGTGTCAAAAGCACGAGTCTGTTGCCCATACTTGGCTTTCCACTGAAAAGACACACCATGCTTTAGGCCCATTTGAGCGTACTTAAATGCTTTCAAGTCCAACCTAAAATAACCATGAATACCAAGGGTCAAATTCATCCCTTCATGACAATGGCATGATCCCCATATTAGGCTTAGTCACATTGTAAATTGTCGATTTTTGTCCTTTAACGATGGAAAATAATCGAGGTAGCCAAGGTTCACCTTTTAACATAAGAGCAATCGAGCTCGTGTACTCCCCATTGGTGCAGAAGCTAAGCCAAACCTACGGAAGGTATTTGACTTACCATGTTTGGAGGAGAGCTACGGTTGGAAGGATGTATGATATCAAGTGAACGAACCTTGCATTCCATGCATCTCATTCACACATGCATATCATGCATCTCATGCATCATGCTAATCACTTGTGATTGCAGCCATCATAGTGGAGCGTTGGTTAAGGAGAATGGAAGAATGGTCAAGAAATCAAGCATCGCAGAAATGGCCAACAATGACGCTTCCCGTGTAGATCAGTTGGAAATCAGTTGACCCAATTCAGTTGACCATATTCCAAGGTTAAAACTAAGATTGCACTTTATTAAAGAGATGACACAATTAAAAAAATAATAATAATAAAATGAGAGAGTAAAAAATGTGAAAAGAAAAGAAATAAAAAGATAAAAGAAAGAAAATGGGGAATCCCATAAAAATCTACTCCACTATTTGAATTATTTAGTAACCATAAGTATCGTGAACCCCGTGACTATATTTGTGTCAAATGAAAACTCAAATACTGAGTATGTAAAGCAATTAGATTTGGTGAAATTATTGAGTAACCAGGGCTCTATAACATCCCATATAGTACCAGGATCCTACCGACAGGAGACAGGAAAACCCATCTCTATAAGCCTCTAATGCTACTAAAATTTAAGCATGACCTTTTCTAAAAATCATAAAACCTAGATCCCAATCCAGTACCTCGAGGTGTCCTGATATTAAATCCAAAAGCAATCATCTTAACTCATGAAAATAGGCCTCCGACCTGAAAAATCTCAACTCATATGTAAATAGGCCTCCGGCTGACATAAGACAAATAACTACAAATAACTACGTGCTCAGCAAGATAAAAACTGCAAATGTGATACAAATAAATAAAACTAAGGTTGTGGGAGCCCAATTACACATCACATTACCATACAATGACTCAAGACCAACTTGACTGCATCAAGGTGATCATCTGTCTGCAAGACGTCTATGGAAATCTTCTAGCTCTTTAAGTCCAATGTAAACCAGCAAAACTAGCAAATAATCGGGGTGTGAGCTATAAAGCTCAGTAAGTAACTCATGCCTTATGTAAATATATCAAGTAACTGTAAGAACATAAATAGTTTTCAAATATATGTGAATATACGCAACTTATAAATCTCATCTCTACCCGATGGCCGTTTACGTATATTATACCTGGATAATTTATACCATGTACTGAATGCAACATGTAGTAAACTTATCTTCTCAGAACCACGCGTTTTCCAACACGAAAAAACTTTACTTAAAAAAACATTCCCACCTATTTACCAACACACAAAGTTCTATTTTTGAATATCAATCAGTTCTAAATTCCAAACTTCAATTCGGTAATCTTGTAGAACGTTCCGAAAAATATTCGGGATATTATATTTTCTTCCCGCCTTATCAAATTTCGTCCTCGAAATTAATCTGTACTTATACCTGTCTATCTGATTCATAATACATACACGGAAAATCTCTATTCCATTTCTAGAAGATTTCCAAACTTCACTAAGGTTGTGGGAGCCCAATTACACGTCCCAAAACCATATAACGACTCAAGATCGACTTGAATGGATCAGGGTGATCCACTGTCTGCAAGACGTCTATGGAACTCTTCAAGCTTTTTAAGTCCAATGGGAACCTACAAAACTAGCAAACAATGGGGGTATGAGCTATAAAGCTCAGTAAGTAACTCACGTCTTATGTAAATATATCAAGTAACTGTAAGAACATAAATAGTAATCAGATATATGTGCTTATACATAACTTATAAATCTCATCTCTACCCGATGGCCATTTAAGTATATTATACCTTGGTAATTTACTCTTTATACTAAATGCAACATACAATAATCTTATCTTCTCAGTTCCACACTATACAATGTATCTACAGAATTCTAGCATCTCATTAACTTATTACCTACCAAACCACCCAAACCCGTGGCTAAGGCCATCCCAAACCCGTGGTGGTTTAGTCAGCTTAAAGTACGGCTGGTTACTTTATAAAGGTTATTTGAGCTAAAAAGGCAAACATTAGCTAAATGTGAGCTGTAGAACATTTACTGAAATACTGAGCTGAAACTTCAGACCTCTATACAATATAAGATAGCCAGTATTATAATAAACAGTCAATATATCAGTAATTTACCAGAATTACTAAATTGTTACAAGTTCAGATTTTATTAACTTGTTATTATCCTTTCTAATTAACCCATGTCAAACTTTGATATTTACTTTTATACAATTGCGCTATTCAAATAGCTAACGTACAAAGAAAATCATGAATACCATTGAGTATATTGTTTAATATCAAATACACTTCAATCACATGAAACATGAAGTCATACACATATACTTTTATCACAATCCATTTTTGAGATATCATCAAATCGACAATCCAAATAAAATGTCTAAGAAAACTGTCTTTTTAGAAATCTCTTTTCTGATCTGAAAACACATCTCTTTCTGTAAAAAATTTCAGAAAACTTTTTTATGTCTGTAAAACTCTGAGTTTTTCTATAAATACTCATAACTATCTTCAAAACCAAACCAAATCTTTATATGCAAAAACCCATTTTTACCGAAAACTTACATATTCTATCGGATTGATAAAACTCGTTACGTTTTCACTCGGATTCTACCGAATGCTCATTTTCAATATACTAATTCTCAAACATTCAATTTATATCAATACTCTACTCTATGAAACTACTGGATACATTCGAACATTTAACTATAAACTTGAAATTTGTGGATTTATACCAAGAGGTCTTACCGAGATTTCGAGACCATAAACAAACTCTAAATGATCCCACGAACGCGCTAGAATTGACGGAATTCTGATCATGGGACACTATTCATCTAAATATTCCTTCCTCATTTTGTATACAATTGAGCACGGATCGAAAAAAATCATCACCGCCATCTTGTAGTACTCTCTAAAGGCTTCAATTTGGCGGGTGTCTCGGGTCGTGAAACGAAGCGACAAACCGGCATCGAAAAGTTGAAGCTCGCGCATCTCTCATTTGTTTTTTCACCATTTCTGACGTTTTTGGTGTCGTTGCCGGCCACCGTTGGACGCAGGGTGGCCGAGCATTGCTCCTACGTCATCGCGATGGTCGTCGCGCGAGTTTTGAGGAAGAGGGGTCGTTTTGAGGAGATGGAAATATTTTTGAAACTTTCGTAAATAATGGAAACTTCAAGGTAAATATACAACAATTTTGGAAATTTGCATTTTGACCCCTGCGAAATTGCAATCAGATCCATACCAAGGGGATATCACAGAAATTCTCATTTTCGAAGCCCTTCTGATGTAAATTTCGAAAAGTGTTCAACATGAAAGTTGTTCATCTTAGAAAAAAGAGTCTGATGATTTAGAAATCAGCTCATTAGGAGTTTGTTTTCTATCTTTATAGACGAAACAAGAAAATTTTATGTGTAAAATGATATAATCAAAAATCACGTAATCGGTTCTCAGAACCACGCATTTTCCAACACGATGAAACTTCACTTAAAAAAATATTCTCACCTATTTTCCAATACGTAAAGTCTTATTTTTGAATATCAATCAGTTCCAAATTCTAAACTTCAATTCAGAAAGCTTCTAGAACCATTCCGAAAAATATTCGGGATGTTACAAGCTTGCATCACAAATATGCAGTTTTTCTGTCAAAAGGCAATTTGTCGACTTAAGGAAGCTAGGGATAAACCCTAAATAAGATAAACATTTGAGGAAACCTAAAAACTTGTTAATCCTTAACTAGGTTTTAGGTTGTGTAGGCAGAGGAAAGGATAAAATGAACTAAAGTGTTAGCATTAAATCCACACTTAGCGCCAGCATAAGCCAATCCAGGTTGAACATAATTCTTGGTAAAAAAACATCTCTCACACACACATAGAAAAGCATTCGAAAGATGAAACCTTAGTTGAGATTGAATTTTGAATTTGGACAATGCTCAAACTTTAAACGGGATAGAATTTTGAGAAAAACTTTTGAGAATCATACAATGAGTCATTACATGATAAAAATTTAGGATGTAAGATCAATGATTTAGGAATCCCAAAGGACTGCCTAGACAAAAATAAGACAAAATTTGAAGATACCTCTGCAAAAAACATCGCGACCTCTTACAAGCCAAAGAATGGGCAATCGGTTTGAGATCATCTACATAAATGCATATATACATACGTAGATATAGCATTTCTTTTGTAAGAAATTTGGACAAAGCAAACCTCTAAGAAACGGAGCAAGAATATTAAGTTACAGTTAAGAATTGAAGCCTCTAAGGCATGGAGTACCCTACACTCAGAAGCATAAGATACTGGGGGCTGCGGCCCTTTTAAGAAAAGAATATTGGGGGCGAAGTCCTCTTAAGAAAATATTATGGGCAAAGCCCGACTAAAAGTACTAGGGGTGGAGACCGCCCGGACATGGTAGTTAAAGGTCTCACAACCAAGTTTTGGAATAACTATAAAGAAAGTCAGATGATGGAATACTACGAGAATCAAGAAGCTTCGAGAATGAAGTAAAACCTTGCGGAAGAGGAGGAGAATTAGACAGGTTTGAGAATGAAGACAACTTCAAGAATATATATAGACTTCGAGAATGAAGACAACTCCAAGAATGGATATAGAATTCGGGAATGAAGACAACTCCTAGAATGGGTATAGACTTCAAGAATGAAGACAAGCAAACAACTTCGAGAATGAAGTCGAATCTCAAGAATGAGGATGAACATGAGATAACTTCAGGAATGAAGTGCAACCTCGAGAATGAGGACAAACATAGGACAACTTAAGGAATAGAAGTGGAACCTCGAGAATGAGGACAAACAACATAAAACTTCAGGAATGAAATAAAACCTCAGGAATGAGGTAAATATTCAAGAATGAAATATAACTTTGGGAATGAAGTAAAATTTTGGGAATGAGGATGAACGTCAGATATCTTTAGGGATGAAGTGGTACCTCAGGAAAGAGGATGAACATGATATAGCTACAAGAATGAAGTGAGACCTCATGAATGAGGATAAACATGAGATAACTCCAAGAATGGCGTAGAGCATCGAGAATAGGGATAAATATCAAATAGCTCCGAGAATTGGGAAGATATTCATGATGAACATCCAACGACTATCACAGTAGAGATCAAGGCATCACAACTCTAATCGAGGTATCGACGACTTATGAGTCTATCAACTATTGGAGCTGGGAATGAAGCCTAGCAAGATCAAAGCATCGAAACATCATATGAGGCATCGAAAGACTCGAGGGCCTACTGATCAGCAATCAAACTAAAACACATCAAGGTAAGTCTAGAGATGTCAGACGAGCTAGTAAGTAAAAAAACATGCATAACTTTGACAGACTCATCACTGTCACACATTGCACAAGCCTACCAAATTGGGGGCGACTATAGGCATTGCATTTTTTCATGGCCCGATGATGAGTCTCATGTAGGGGCACTATATGAAAGTTAAAGAAGGTTGTAAGGTCTAATACTAGAGAAAGACCATACACATTCGGACATATATAAACCTCTAAGTCAGATTGGATATAACATCACCTCCGGCCGGATACACCCACACATCCTATCGGACATGAGTCACATTTCCAATATTACAAAAGGACTTAATCTTTTTTCTTAGCCGACTTCCATAAACCTAGATCCTTTCTATCTTAAAACAATTTCCAATTATCTTCGTTTCCATATTAACACATTTTTATAATGATCAATTGCATTATTAATAATTTTCTTATTAAGTAGATTATTTCCTCCTTTATTGCAAAACCATCACTATAAAAGAAGAGCTTTGCACAAACAAATGGACCATTCTGAATCTGAATTTTGGAAGCTATTAACTGACACACAAGCCAAATAAAATAAAAAAACAACCCAAATGATAGCCAATCACAAACTCACAAACCACCTTAAATCTCTCTAGTAAAAAAAATCTAACAACCAACTAAGAATGTCGAACATGTTTTCCGAGCCGAGTTACACCTAAGATAAGATTGGAAGGCCCTTATCACTGAATTATGCATTTACTATTTTGACACAGTTTCTCCGATCGGAAATATTTCATGTTCGATCTGACATACATAAGTCATAAATTAAATTCAGATGTATATAAGGCTACATCCGGGAAAATGATTTCCCATGGCATATAGAATGGAAACCCTTAAGTAAATTCTATGGCCAAATCCAAATAGACGGTAGTTTGATCTTTGTATAAGTTCTCCCACATATTTTTTGCTTTAATCTTCACAATATTATGATTATGTGATTGTGGAATAAATTGCATCATTGGCCAAATTTCTAGTAAGTCTGGTCGGACATACAAGTTAATATTCATATCCGGCCGGCCATGATCATGTTCGGACAGCTCTAACTAATTTTGTTATGTTTATACTATTGGATGTTTATTGCTTTTCATTTCTATGTTTACATTCTTAAGTGTTTTAAAATTCTTTGCATGATATTCCATTATAAGGCATGGTGATACTTCTCTTCAAACCTTGATATTATATTGGCATAAGTAAGGGACCGTTCTGAACCCAAAAAAATTTAAGGTCGACTTGACGAGGGGTGTAGTGAGGCCGTAAATCATTCCCAGTGTCTTATATTAGGTGGCGACTCCTTAATTCCCCGATTAGTCCCTTGTGGGATAATTACACTCTCTATTAGCTACGACCTTAACAGTGTCATGATCGCCAATGTCATTGACATAGCGGAAAATCTTGTTTCACTCCTACATAGTCCATGTGTATATTTATATCTTGTTATGAAGACTTGAAGACACGTTCGGATGATACAGATATTAGAAATGTAATATCTTATACGCGAGTATCCCGGACATACTACGTGTGGAAATTGATTTCGATCGAGGTCCACAATCAAGAAAATGAGCTGAGGGGTACGAACGAACCAGCAAAACAAGAGTAGAGCGAAAGAGGAGGTTACTGCCCACCGGTGTGGTGGAAGCCGTAGGCACTCCGACGCTCAAGTTAGCCTGAGGGCGAATGTGTTCAGGATGAAAGGGTTAAGGTCTATAGAATACCTCAACCACAGATTTGCTAGCCGTGAGGGCGGTGAATTGGATTAGTGTTTGATGTAGGAGTTGTCTCCAGGAGAAGATGCCCCTTTATTACTTCGTCTTCTTATTTTTATAGGTTCCCTAATGCGGGGTCCCTATTCTACCTGCTGGAATCTTTCTTCAATGATGGTTTAATTCAGGTGATTTATGCCTGAATAACTGACGGTCGTATTTCTCCTTCGAAACCGTCGACTTCATAATGATGTTTATGAATTCAGATTCACTTTTTTATCTTCGTAACTGATGTCCGTTGGCTCGTTTTATGTTAACGAGTTTGGGCCCGCGAGGCGGCCGTGGATCTACTAATGGGCTCCAGGCTTAGTGGTTGGCCTTATGGTAAAGGTCGATTTTATCCCTGGGCTCAAGTTTGGCCCGTACAGTTTGTCCCCTACTCTCTAAGTCTGGAAGTCCTAGACTTATGGAGTACCTTCGAGTCTGTCGAATGAATCAAGATATGGATAACTATTTCTCTGATCTTGGCATCGGTCTAGAGCTAATGCACATGATGTCCTATCATACAGTCGGGAGGAGGAAGAATTCAGGTCTTCTTTCACTTTCGACAATAGCCTTGGAGGCGTCTTCGGTTTGTTTGAAACTGTCGAAGGCTTTTTGGGTATTAACCTTGATTTGACATATCGTATAGTGTAGGGAGGACTCATTTCTTTAGCTTGTGACCCCTGTGAGCTTTATGGGGAATTTCCTATGTGTACTGAACCAGTCGATGATTTTAGGAGATATTTCACTCGACATGTAGTACAAAGATAGTGAAAAAACCATATTTCTATTTGACTCGACAAGAGTCATTAGGGGTATGTCCCTGGTCGACTTCACCAGATGGTTTTTAAGGGGTAATCTCTTTCGACTTGTCGCGTGAGACTGGCAAATTTCATGATTCTATTTGAGTCGACATGAGTCATCAAGGGTATTTTCCTAGTCGATTAAACCAGATTGTGGTTCAGGAGTAATCTCACTCGACTTGTCGTATGAGGCGAGTGGATTCCAAGATTCTATGACTCGACATGTGTCATCAGGGGCATGTCCCTGGCCGACTGAACCAGATTGTGGTACAGGGGTAATCTCACTCGACTTGTCGTATGAGACGAGTGTATTCCATAACTCTATGACTCGACATGAGTCATCTGGGGGTGTCCCCGGTCGACTGAACCAGATGGTGGTTCATGAGTAATCTCACTCGACTTGTCATATGAGACGAGTGGATTTCAAGATTCTGTGACTCGACATGAGTCATCTGGGGGATGTCCCCGGTCGACTGAACCAGATGGTGGTCAAGGAGTAATCACTTTCGTATGAGCCGAGTGAATTCCATAACTCTATAACTCGATATGAGTCATCTAAGGGATGTCCCCGGTCGACTGAACCAGATGGTGGTTCAGGTGAAATCTCACTCGACCTGTCGAATGAGACGAGTGAATTTCAAGATTCTGTGACTCGATATGAGTCATCTGGGGCATGTCCCTGGTCGACTGAACCAGATGGTGGTTCAGGAGTAATCACACTCGACTTGTCGTATGAGACGAGTGAATTCCATGACTCTATGACTCGACATGAGTCATCTGGGGGAGGTCCCCGGTCGACTGAATAAGATGGTGGTTCAGGAGTAATCTCACTCGACTTGTCAAATGAGAGGAGTGAATTTCAAGATTCTGTGACTCGACATGAGTCATCTGGGGCATGTGCCTGGCCGACTGAACCAGATGGTGGTTCAGGGGTAATCTCACTTGACTTGTCGTATGAGACGAGTATATTCCATAACTCTATGACTCGACATGAGCCATCTGGGGATGTCCCCAGTCAACTAAACCAAATGGTGGTTCAGGAGTAATCTCACTCAACTTGTCGTATGAGACGAGTGGATTTTGAGATTCTGTGACTCGGCATAAGTCACCTGGGGGATTGTAGGCATTGTATTTTTGCATATCAGCCCGATGATGAGTCTCGTATGGAGACACTACCTCTTTAGTTGTGAAAGCCGCGGGAAACGGACGTTGGAAGGGTAAAGTTGGGAATTAGTATTTTGTAAGATTTAACTCGCTTGTTTCGCTTCGGGTTCGCTTGTTGGACCTCTGTTTTAAAACACCCCAAACTTATTAAATCACATCAAAAAAATAATTAAAACATTTAAAACACATCGCACAAATTAAATAATTAAAACATTTAAAATACATGTCACAAATTAAAATTAAACTTAAATTAAATTAATTTAAATCACATTCACAAATTAAATCACCTTCTTAAATAAATTAAATCCCTTTCCTAAAATACATAAATCACTTCCCTAAATTAAAAGATTTCCTTATCACATTTTAATTAAAAAATATCTCCCAATTATTACACAATCTCCATTTCCTACCCCAAAAAAGGTAAACTCCCTCCCTTGGCCTATAAAAATAACCCTTCTCCACACAATTCAAACCCTGGCAGATTCTCACAAAAAACACAAAGAAATAAACCCCATAGCCGCACCCATAACCAGATCTCTCCTCACGCAAATCAGACATGCCTCTCAATTCAACCACAAATCGCCACTCACCAGCCCACATTCTGCCTTACCGCTTCAACCACAAATCGCCACTCACAACCCGCTCACGTTGCCCCTTAAACGCCCATAATTCAACGTCTCCATAATCACCTCACGTCCCCACAACCAGCCCTCCATAATCAGCCCACAATCACCTCACGTAATCCTCAACCTCACGCCCCTTCTTCAAGTGCAAGACACCTGCACCTTCAGCAAACAATAAAACCCAAGCCTTCACGCACTACCCTTCCACTCACATAACCTTAACGCCTAGCATAACAACAACCCCTACTCACGCCATCTACACTCACCAGCCCCTTCACGCGTTGGCCTTCAGCCCACCTCACAAGTTAGCCAATCTTAACGCCATAAATCACTCTTTCATCACACCACCTGCCTTCAAATTACCCCTTGCCTCACGCTAATTGTTCTTTCACACACACTGCAGCCACACGCCAAGTCCCTTCACACACGCTGATTCACGTAAAACACATCCCCACAAATCAACGCCACTTGCCCCTTTATCTCACGCACACACAGCCCATACTGCCTGCCCCTTTACTGAATAAATAGCCCAAAACAGCCCTCTACAATCCCTTGAGTTCACTGCCCACAGCCGACCAAAACAGTCCCCCAAAGTAACGCAAAACAGTCCCCAAATTACCCCAAAACAGTGACCAGAAAATACAACAAAAACAGCAGCGAAAAGGAGTGAAAACAGCAGCCCGAACAGCGAAACAGCGAGGAAAGACGTTGGATTAGTGAACCAGAAAAGTTGCGGAGCAACAACCCTTCCGACGGCCGTGTAACGCACTTTCGAGAGACGAAAAAAAAGGTTAGACCTGAGGGCACCTTTTTATTTATCATCTTTCGTTTATTTTATTTATTTTTAAAAATATTATTGCATGAGAGTCGTTTGAGGCATGATGTGATTGTTGGATGAGCGGGGTATGTGTCCCCCTTTTGTGGTATATCGGATGGAAACCCGAACGTAAATTTCATAGCCAATTCTGAATGGACGGTAGTATGATCTGCACTCGGGATACAATGCCACGTACCGCTTAAGATACATATGTCTCGTCTCATCCAAATTTGTATTTAAGCATGTCATAGTTCTAGGCCGTTTATTTATTATTTAAAGCATGATTTCATTTAGTTTGTTATTTATTTATTAAAGCATATTTAGGTTGTTCCTTATGCATGTTATTAGTTTATGATGTGTTTGGATAATGATTTATACATGTTGATTTAATGGTTCAATATGTTCGTTGTGTTACATTGCGTGGAGTTATTTGGATGAAAGCATGTTAGATCTAAGTACCCTTGAGCATGATTATTGAGTAGACTTGGTTAGTTCATTGCACAAATTATATCATCACAAGTGACATAAGTAAGGGACCATTCCAAACCCAAAGGTTTGAGGTCTTCCCTTGCGAGGGGTGAGTGCGGCCTTAAATCTTTGTCCCGATTCACACCGGGTGGCGACTCCGTGTTATTTCGTACTTCCCAACTAGGCCGCGAGCCTAGAACAGCGTCGCCCAGGTTCTGTTGACTATAGTCTGGCAACTCCACTGGGGATAGAGAATCGGCCCCGAAATCATGTCTTGTGATGTGTATAATTTGTGCATTAGTTGACCATTTCTATAGTGGGTTGAGGGGGTTAATCAAAGGCTTTGTTGAAGCTAGGTAATGGTTGGGTGTCTTCCTTCACTCACTACTCTTCGGGGAAAAGCTGTGAAGGCACCTAGATAATCATCACTTGTAGCTCGTTGTGACAGACTAGTTTGGAGGACTCGTTGTTTATTCTTGACACCAAGCGATAAGAGCCTAAGGGCTTGGGTACTTAAGAGAGCCTCGCTCCACCCTCCCTCTGGGGAATCTACAACGGGAAATCCATTCGACAGTTAGTCACACGCCGTAACTCGTTGGCACGTACCTTTAGGTATAAAAAAGGTGCGCTCACTTGGTCACTCGGACCCTTGAGTGGGGAGACCTAGTTGTGGGCAATCCTTCGTCGACGGTAGCTTTTGTCTATACCCCTGTAAACCCGCGTATGAACTATAGTTGTAGGATCAGTAGAGACTATTCCTTTATGTTTTGGACCATTGTCATTTGGATTCAGTTGGACTTGTTGTCAGGAAGTATGGGCTTGTTGGGCCATTTAAACTGGGACGAGTCTGTGCTTTATGGCGATCGGGCCAAAATTTTCTAAAATGTTGATGGGCCGACTAGTGTAGAATTCTTATGAGCTTATATATTACACACATTGCACGCATCTAATGCATCTCATGCATACATGCATCATGTTACCCCCGTGTCTTAAAAGCCATCATAGATATCCGTTGGGTTAGGAAAAATAAGACTTGTCAAAGAAGAGTTTAGCAAACATGGATATTGGAGAAAAGGAAACCGAGAAACATAGAGATTTATGGCAGGGATAGAAAGACCATTGGGGGGCCTTCAGAAAAAAAAAGCAAAAAAAAAAAAGAAAAAAAATTGTTGTTTTTTTAGTCTTTGATAGTTAGACATAAGACCGATGATGATGAAATTGTTTTCTTAGGGAGAAACCTTAGAAACGATAAACTCTTGATGTGCTTTTATCTGATACTTTGAGTGATTGATCTATGTTAGACTCGTAAGCACTTGATTCTGGCTCTTAGCAGTGAAAACCTGAGTAGTTAGCAAAGTGACTAGTTGAAGAAATTGTAGGTCGGTGAATGACTATTTGCTTAGATGTCTATCTTGATTTTCTTATGATATGATGTGTGGTATGGTTGAAAATGAATGAAAAGTATCTAAAGAAAAATAATTGAACCACCTATAATCGATAAGCGTGAAGCTACCCATGGGCGAGTATGAGGACCACCATGAAGAGAAATGCTACCTTAAAGGGTAGGTGTGTTGAAAAAAAAAGAGAAAAAAAAAAGAAAGAAAAAAGAAAAGAAAAAGAAAGAAGAAGTTCAAAATGAAAAGAGAAAAGAAATAGACAATGGAAAAAAGAGAAAGAAAACCATACCACATTGAGCACAGAAAAGCAACTGCAGGCATAATTGAGACATCTAGGTTGGTTTGACCCATCGATCTCGATTTTTGAAACGAAATCATTGAGTTAGCTTACCTGGGGATGAATCCGCAAAGGAACCTTTGCACACACACACTTTGAGTCTGGCTTAGATCATTTATTCAAAGACTTGGATTTGAGTTGCGTTGAATGTTTTGAAGGTTCTCTGGTTTCAATACTGAGCATTCTTTGAGGGCAATAATATGTGTAACTATTGGGACTATTTCGTAGCATGTGTATAGTATGATATGGAAGGCCCTACCATGTGGTTCGTCTTGACCAAGTACAAACAGCGGGAGCAGAAAGGTAAACCAAGATTGGGGGTGACCAGTCTCCCACATCGCGAATCAGAGACATAACAAGATATTTAGTCATGAAACCAGAGAGAAGACTGAGCAATCACCTGGAGAACTGGCGGAAGACCTAACCCAACAGAATAGGAAATTCAATCATGCATGCATGCATACACGTAACATATTTTGCATTCTTTTTGCGTTTGTTTCGTTTTGTATTCACCGGTTTCAAAGAAGAAAAAGAGGGAAAACGGCAAAGACAAGCCAACCAGAATCAGCAACATATGAGTAGTAGTTTTGGGGATGAGTCCCAGGGTTGAGGCCCATATCAGTTTCAGTTTTGGGGATGAGTCCCAGGTCGAGGCCCATATCGTCAAAGTGTTGGAATGAATCCCAGGGTCGAGGCCCATATCAGCAGAGTTTTGGAATGAATCCCAGGATCGAGGCCCACATCGTGAGAGTGTTGGAATGAATCCAGGAATAAATCCCAGGGTCGAGGCCTATATTATATCAGTTTCAGAATGAATCCCAAGGGGCGAGGCCCGTATTATCAGCAGTTTTCGAGAATGAATCCCAGAGGGTCGAGGCCCATATTATCACCAGTTTCGGGAATGAAGCCCAGGGAATAAAGCCCACATTCAGCACGGTATGGGAATGGACCACCTCACAACACGGTTCGGGAATAAACCATCACATCAGTATCAGTAGGGATGAGTCTCAGGGCCGAGGTCCATACATCAGTATCCATTTTGGGGATGCACCTCAGGGCCGAGGCCCACATCAACATCAGTTTTGGGGATGAGTCCTAGGGCCGAGGCCCACTTCTGTATCAGTTTGAGGGGCGAGGCCCACATCAGTATCAGTTCAGGCCGAGGCCCATATCAGTATCAATTTGGGCCGAGGCCCACATCAGTATCAGTTTGGGGCGAGGTCCACGTCAGTGTTAGTTTGGGGGCGAGGCCCACATCAGTACCAGTCTGGGGGCGAGGCCCACATCAGTGTCAGTTTAGGGGCGAGGCCCACATCAGCATCAGTCTGGGGGCGAGGCCCACATCAGAATCAGTTTTGAGGGCAAGGCCCATATCAGTACCATTTTAGGGTCGAGGACCCACTACATCATCAGTTTGAGGGCGAGGCCCACATCGTTAGCGGTATTGGGATGCGTCCCAGGGTCGAGGGCCCCCGTTGTCGGTTGCAGTTCCGGGATGCGTCCCAGGGTCGAGGGCCTACTGTATCAACAGTTGTAGTTCCGGGATGTGTCCCACGGTCGAGGACCCACTACATCATTACTTTTAGGATGTGTTTCAGGGTCGATGGCCCACACATCAGTTGCAGTTCCGGGATGCGTCCCAAGGTCGAGGGCCCACTACATCATCAGTACTCCGGGTATGGAGACACACATCATCAGCAACGGTTCAGAAATGGGACACTCTCAAATCAGCAATGGTTCGGAAATGGACTATCTCTCATCAGCAACAGTTCAGAAATGGACCACTCTCACATCAACAACGGTTCGAAAATTGACTATCTCTCATCAGCAACGGTTTGGAAATGGACCACTCTCACATCAGCAATGGTTCGGAAATGGACTATCTCTCATCAGTAACGGTTCGGAAATGGACCGCTCTCACATCAGCAATGGTTCGGAAATGGACCACTCTCACATTAGTAATGGTTCGGAAATGGACTATCTCTCATCAGCAACGGTTCGGAAATGGACCATTCACACATCAGCATGGTTCGAAAATGGACCACAATCACATCAGTTCGCCGAAAATGGCACTCCGAAAATGGAGCATGGTTCGGAAATGGACCACAATCACATCAGCTCGCCGAAAATGACACTCTGAAAATGGAGCACAGTTCGGAAATGGACCAGTATCTCATCAGACGCAGAAAATGGCACTCCGAAAATGGAGCACGGTTCGGAAATGGAACAGTATCTCATCAGACGCCGAAAATGGCACTCCAAAAATGGAGCATGGTTCGGAAATGGACCACAATCACATCAGCTCGCTGCTGAAAAGTGAGCACGGTTCAAAAATGGACCACTATCACATCCGCGAAACCTCGGAAATGGGTGTTTAGCATGCTGAAAATGGCACTCCGAAAATGGAGCACGGTTCAGAAATAGACCACTATCACATTCGCGACGCCTCGAAAATGAGGTTTAGCATGCCAGAAATGGCGCTCCGGAAATGGAGCAAGGTTTGGAAGGGGACCATAACTATCACAACCGCGACGCCTCAAAAATGAGGTTTAGCATGCCGAAAATGGCACTCCAAAAATGGAGCACGGTTCAGAAGGGGACCACAACTATCACAACCGCGACGCCTCGAAAATGAGGTTTAACATGCCGGAAATGGCACTCCGGAAATGGAGCAAGTTTCGGAAGGGGACCACAACTATCACAACCGTGACGTTCTAGGTACGCGGTTTAGCACCATCAAATCAACTCAAATCAACATGGCAAGTCAAGTGGCAGCTGGCGAGCCAGGTAAGTGAAAATATATTGCACGTACTTTGATAGGATTGTCATTGTCACACACTGCAAAAGTCCCATCAAAGTGGGGGCGACTGTAGGCATTGCCTTTTTGCATATCAGCCCGATGATGAGTCTCGTATGGAGACACTACCTCTTTAGTTGTGAAAGCCGCGGGAAACGGACGTTGGAAGGGTAAAGTTGGGAATTAGTATTTTGTCAGATTTAACTCGCTTGTTTCGCTTCGGGTTCGCTTGTTGGACCTCTGTTTTAAAACACACCAAACCCATTAAATCACATCAAAAAATAATTAAAACATTTAAAACACATCTCACAAATTAAATAATTAAAACATTTAAAATACATGTCACAAATTAAATTAAAACAAATTAAAATTAAACTTAAATTAAATTAATTTAAATCACGTTCACAAATTAAATCACCTTCCTAAATTAAATTAAATCCCTTTTCCTAAAATACGTAAATCACTTCACTAAATTACAAGATTTCCCTTATCACATTTTAATTAAAAAATATCTCCCAATTATTACACAATCTCCCTTTCCTACCCAAATAAGGTAAACCCCATCCCTTGGCCTATAAAAATAACCCTTCTCCACACAATTCAAACCCTGGCTGATTCTCACGAAAAACACAAAGAAATAAACCCCATAGCCGCACCCATAACCAGATCTCTCCTCACGCAAATCAGACATGCCCCTCAATTCAACCACAAATCGCCACTCACCAGCCCACATTCTGCCTTACCGCTTCAACCACAAATCGCCACTCACAGCCCGCTCACGTTGCCCCTTAAACGCCCATAATTCAACGTCTCCATAATCACCTCACGTCCCCACAACCAGCCCTCCATAATCAGTCCACAATCACCTCACGTAATCCTCAACCTCACGCCCCTTCTTCAATCGCAAGACATCTGCACCTTCAGCAAACAATAAAACCCAAGCCTTCACGCACTACCCTTCCACTCACGTAACCTTCACGCCTAGCATAACAACAACCCCCACTCACGCCATTTACACTCACCAACCCCTTCACGCGTTGGCCTTCAGCCCACCTCACAAGTCATCCAATCTTAACGCCAAAAATCACTCTTTCATCACACCACCTGCCTTCAAATTACCCCCTTGCCTCACGCTAATTGTTCCTTCACACACACTGCAGCCTCACGCCAAGTCCCCTTCACACACGCTGATTCACGCAAAACACATCCCCACAAATCAACGCCACTTGCCCCCTTTATCTCACGCACACACAGCCCATACTGTCTGTCCCTTTACCGAATAAATAGCCCAAAATAGCCCTCTGCACTCCCTTGAGTTCACTGCCCACTGCCGACCAAAATAGTCCCCCAAAGTAACCCAAAACAGTCCCCAATTACCCTAAAACAGTGACCAGAAAATACAACAAAAACAGCAGCGAAAAGGAGTGAAAACAGCAGCCCAAACAGCCAAACAGTGAAGAAAGACGTTGGATTAGTGAACCAGAAAAGTTACGGAGCAACAACCCTTCCGACGGCCGTGTAACGCACTTTCGAGAGACGACAAAAGAGGTTAGACCTGAGGGCACCTTTTTATTTATCATCTTTCGTTTATTTTATTTATTTTTAAAAATATTATTGCATGAGAGTCGTTTGAGGCATGATGTGATTGTTGGATGAGCGGGGTATGTGTCCCCTTTTTGTGGTATATCGGATGGAAACCCGAACGTAAATTTCATAGCCGATTCTGAATGGACGGTAGTATGATCTGCACTCAGGATACAATGCCACGTACCGCTTAAGTTACATATGTCTCGTCTCATCCAAATTTGTATTTAAGCATGTCATAGTTCTAGGCCGTTTATTTATTATTTAAATCATGATTTAATTTAGTTTGTTATTTATATATTATAGTATATTTAGGTTGTTCCTTATGCATGTTATTAGTTTATGATGTGTTTGGATAATGATTTATACATGTTGATTTAATGGTTCAATATGCTCGTTGTGTTACATTGCTTGGAGTTATTTGGATGAAAGCATGTTAGATCTAAGTACCCTTTAGCACGATTATTGAGTAGACTTGGTTAGTTCATTGCACAAATTATATCATCACAAGTGACATAAGTAAGGGACCATTCCGAACCCAAAGGTTTGAGGTCTTCCCTTGCGAGGGGTGAGTGCGGCCTTAAATCTTTGTCCAGGTTCAAACCGGGTGGCGACTCCATATTATTTCGTACTTCCCAACTAGGCCGCGAGCCTAGAACAGCGTCGCCCAGGTTCTGTTGTCTACAGGCATATCCCCGGTCGACTGAACCAGATGGTGGTTCAGGAGTAATCACACTCGACTTGTCGTATGAGACGAGTGAATTCCATGACTCTATGACTCGACATGAGTCATCTGGGGATGTCCCCGGTCGACTGAACCAGATGGTGGTTCAGGAGTAATCTTACTCGACTTGTCGTATGAGACGAGTGGATTTCGAGATTATGTGACTGACCGGCGTAAACACACACGTATAACGCAAGCGCACATATCGTTCAAGTAGTATAAAAATATTGATCCCACGAGGACTTAATTCCTACTGTAGTTATTAATTATTGAATCTATTTATTTACAGATATCTAATTGAGGGATAAGAGAATGATTGCTTGATTGATTTGGTTGATTGTAGTTTTGCAAAATAAATAAATAAATAAAAAGACAAAGAAAATACTAAGGAAAATAACAAAAGACACAAAGATATAGGGTTGTGAATCATTCTAATATCATTTAAATGATAAAGTGATTATTTTATGTTTGTGTAATAAATCAGTTTACTAACCTGGAACACTAAATTATGCAAAAGCCTCTGTCGATGGTCAGACGCAAATACCCAGTTTAACCCAATTGAACCATATGTCTATGTCAACCAAATTATCTGGATTCATTAAGTTTAAGTTCCATTTATGGCTACCCCCGCCCGATAGGTATATGTCTATCCTTTAAGGAAATCTATTAAAGGGTTATCTATCCTCAAGGAAGATCGTGGGCTATTAAGTCTAAGCCGAAACCTAAAATCCCTATGTCTAGTTCATTTTAGATTTACCACATCAATCTTATTGGTGATCAGACAACAAGAAGCATTAAGCTTAAGACTTAATAAGTAAACCTTTAAATTACCCAAACTATAAAATAACCCCTTATAAACCGGTGATATTAGAATTCATCACAACCCCAGATAACTAACACATAACTAGGGCTAGTAAAAACTTAAAAGTAAAAGACATAAAATAAAAGCTGAAAAGTAAAATAAAATAAAATGCTAAGGTAAAAGGAATTACTTTTACTACTACTAATTTAGATATCTCCAATAAAATAATATATAAACTTGTGATAATATTACCAACCGACCAGTCTGGCGGTATCCTGATTAAGTCAAATTAAGTCCAACCAGCCATTAAGGCGGTAATATTTGTCCATAAACCAGCCATAAAGGCGGAACCAAAATTAAATTACCAACCGACCAATCTGGCGGTATCCTTGATTAGTCAGGTTTAAACCAGATTAAAATTAATTTACCAACCGACCAATATAGCGGTATCATTTTTAAGTCAATATTTTAAATAGTGAATATATTATTTTTAAGGGAGATTAATCTAAATAGTAACAGTAAAAGAATTATCTTTCGCCCCAGCTGGAGAAGTTACCTCCTCATAGTGAATAGTAAAAACTGTAAAAAAGTAAAAAGTAAAAAGTAAATTACTATTATTACAAAACGTAATTAAAATTATTTACAAAACTAAAAATTTAAAACTAAAAAACTAAAAACTAAAAGAATCTAGAGAGAGAAACTCTCTCTTTAGAAATAATATAATTTGTGCAAGGTGATGTCAATAGCCCTTCCCGGCCACTCCGGGAATTCATTTCTGAGCTTTCGACGCAGGGTGTTCTTAGAGGCATCCTTTGCCCAAATCCCTACATGATAGTGCTCTCCCTGATCAGAGAGAGAGTGGTACAATGAATTCTGAAATCTCGAGCACAATTTATAGGCGCGGATAAGCTTCGGGCGTCGCGACTCCAAGGGCTTCAGTGTCGCGACGCTGGAACAGTGAAGCATGGCACAATGACAGCTTGACACGTGGCGATTCGGATAAGAAGATAAGGCGACACGTGGCGAGGCGGCTAAGAGCTCAATTATTATGCTGATGTGGCGATGACGTGGCTATGCGGCTGAGATCAATTGTCGGCACCGTAAGATTGCGACACGTGTCACGGCGTGATTGGCTGATGATGATGTGGCATATTGACTCGGTTGACCTGTTGACGTGGATGATGATGTGGCATGACGCGTGGCATAGTTGACGATGGTGACTGTCGGCACCGTAGGATGATGACACGTGGCACGGCGCACGTTAGCAAATTTGTTGTGATGGTGACACGTGTCACGGCGCATTTTAGCAAAGTCAAACTTCTCAAATTCTAACACGTTGACCCGGCGCATGTTAGAAGATTCGGCGCATGCTGGGCGTCGCGACTCTGAAGTTCTGTTAGTTGCGACGTGGGAAATTACCAAAAATGCCCTTTCCGTCCAATTTTCACTGTTTTGCCCCAAATCACCTCCAGAATGTCCTGAAACTTTATTTATCTATAAAATAACACAAAACACATCAAAATATTCACAAGACTCAAGAAACTATACAAAATATTAGGTTAAATGAGTGGGAAATAGTGATAGAAATACCACTCATCACACCGCCAAACCTAACATTTTGCTAGTCCTCGAGCAAAACATAAATAAATTAACTAAGCCACTTTCGTAGGGATCACGATTGCATTTAGCATATGCAACAAGCCTTTAAACCCCTAGGTGTCCCTAGTGGACGAGTTGTAGTCTCGTGAGGGTTTACAGCAATGATACCCACAAACATTTTACAAAAGTAAAAATGTAGTAAAACTAATGCACACAAAAGCAAAAAGACATGAGAAAATAGAATAAAGATGTTAGTGACTAATCAGGTGAAACTTCTACTCCAAGTTACTAGTTGTTTTGTTTCTTTCTAAATTACCGAATAAGTAAATTCTCCGATTATTTTTACCATTCTCCATATACATAGCCAACAAGATATTAAACAACTCATTTTTGCACACAACAGTCATAAGTGCAGTTGATAAGAGAGTAATATTTTTGTCCTAAAGTTCTATCAGATTTCACACCTTTTTGTAGCAATGTAATAATTTTTTTGATTTTTTTGATTTTTTTTTTGATTTTTTTTTTCTATTTTTTTATTTATATACAATATCTTCCGTCTATGTAGCGAGTGTTGGGTCGGTGGCTCCCAAACCAGTTGGTTTTAGGGCACCAGGTGTTAAGATACCCCTACGGACTTAATTACTCAGACTTCAGATATATATATTTTTGCAGCATCTTTGATCCATGTAGCGAGCTTTGGGCCAGTGACTCCCAAACCAGTTGGTTTTAGGGCACTAGGTGTTAAAACACCCTTACAAACTTAATAACTCGGATCTCAGATTTGTTTTTTACTCCACTGCTTTTTGAGATGCTTCCTCCAATTAAACTAGAGCACTGAATATTACAAACTTTTCAATTTTAGCTCATGTCCGTATGTTTCCATGTATGTTGATAATACCTGTCAACTGAGCATATGAAGATTCATTTTAGTAAGTGTTATGGAGAATTCACAAATTAAATAATTTAAAAGGAAATAAACAAAAATTAACTTGTTTCGAAATAGGTTTGAGATACGTCTCACGAGTAGAAACTCCTTACTCGGCTATCTCTTACCAATTTCACCTTTTTAGTCAAAATAAAAAACGCAAAATATTTTTTTAATTTTTGCATATTTTTCAATTTTTTTTGTATTTTTCGAAAAATTTTGGACTAAAAATAAAAACAACATACAAACTAAAAACAAGGTACTAATCAACTAATTTCCTCCCCCAAACCTAAATGAGACATTGTCCCCAATGTCTTAAATAATAGAAGAGAGTTAAGAAGGTCTTACCTGGTTAGCTGAAATTTTACAGGAAAAATAATCGTTTAAGATCTATGTCCAATTTACGATTCTTATCACTATTGTTATTTGACCATTTTTAGTAAAAATTTTGGCAGAATCACCTCTAAAAACTCATAATTTACCCAAAATTCACCCTAAAATTATCACCACACAACAAACTTCGCCCCCAAAATCTAAGAATTCAATCAATTTCAACACCTCCAAAGTCCAATCAATCGAATCCAACACTCCCAAATTGCCATATCACATGTCTCCATTAATTTCTGAGATTTACCGTTAACACTTTTGAATACTCATATCTGATTTGGTAGTAGTGGCTCCGGTGAGGCTCGGTTTTGGCAAGGGTTCGGCAAAGGTGGCTCGGCTCCGGTCCAGTTCTGGCGATGCTCAGTTCGGTCTCTGTTTGGGTGGATCTCGGCGATGGCTCTCGGTTTGGGTGAATCTTTTTCGAAGGTTGGAAGCTCGGCCATGGGTCTCGGTTTGAGTGGAGGTTGGTGGCTGTGGTCGATGTCGAAGGTGGATATTCCGGTTATGGAGGCTCACGGTTTCGGTCTTGGAAGTGGGTGTATCGGCGGTGGTGGTTTCGGCAGATCTGTGGTTGGCAGTGGTAGTCGAAACCGGCGATGGTGAAGGTCGGCTCGGTCAAGATGGAGATTTCGGTGATGGTGATTGATTTCGAAGAAGAAGATGATGATGGGTTTGGCTCTTTGGTGAGTGGTTGCGGTTTGGGCGATGAGGTTCGACTGTGGTGGGTGTGAATTGAGAGAGGATGGTGAGATCTCTGAGGGAAATGGGTTCTGTTCTCGGCGGCTGTTGTTTTTGGACCTGTAATCGATCCAGCGTTGCGACGCCGAAGTTTTCCTCGCGTCGCGACGCTAGGTAAATGTTTTTTTTTTGCAAAACCAAGTCTTTCGACGGATAAATCCACAGGGATACATCTCGATAGCTGAATCCTTACTCTGTCGTCTCTACTGGATTGACTTTGTATCTTCGTGATTTTGTCAAATGTTTATTTTGAAATATTCCCGCTCGTACTGGCTTGTTTTGTCCTAAAAAAAATTCCATTTTTATTTTTCCTGCAAAACTAACACACAAAATTAAAAAGTTCACACAAAATATGAAAACAAATTACAACAAATTGCATGGGTTGTCTCCCTACTAGCGCTAAATTTTTCGTCTTCAGCCATACGTGACTGAAATCCATCTGTTAAGGAGGTTTCAATGTCGTTTTGGATGTCCGATTAAAGACAATCCCATGAGCATTGCTTTTGAATGTTCTCTTCCAACAGTAAAGTGGCAAAAAGAGTTTTGTCTCATTCAGTGCTTGTGCCAGTGGTTCCTGCAAAGAAAGAATGAAAATCAGGAGGTCTCGTATGGTGCTTGACTTGGAATGGGAGTTCCATTCTGTCAAGCTTCTGGGCGATATCTTTGATTTGAACTCCCCAAAACAACGATGTTTCTCCTGAATGCTCTGGATCTTTATTAAGGTCATCCATTTCCTCTGCTTCTTGTTCCACCTTTTCTTCAAAGATGTATTTTAAAATTTTCGTATTCAGCTCTTCATCTGTCCTCTGTGAAATGCATGCTTCAAAATTATCAACCTGAGGATGAAAAGAAATGTCAGATTTTAGGTCTTCATCCTCTGATCTAGGTGAAATGATTGGCTCAGGTAGATCTTCTTCAAACATAATTGCAAAATAGTCTCCAAGATCTTAATTTTGAGGATTGAAAGTTTGATCCTCCGTTGTTGGTGCAGTTGGTACAAATAGATCAGCTTCATCCTCGTCAGAATCTGAATAATAAATGTCAAATTGAGACTTTGCCGGTTCGGGCTCCTGAACTGATACCTCTGGTTGTTGGTACTGCTCAGCCTCCTCCTCTGTTGAAGTGTCATTGTGAATCTCTGGGTACTCGAAGGCTTTGTCAGTTTCATCTGATAATTCTTCTTGAGGTAACTGTCTCGTTTGATCTGTCAGTCTCTGAATGAATTCTGATTGTCTCTGAATACTTTCAAACTGATTCTGGCATGTTTCAAGCATTGTATCCAACTTTTCATCTTGTTTCTTGACCCAATCTTTGAGTATGTGAAACAACTTATTTTCCTCTGATGGTTCTGATTGTTGATGGAAATCATAGGTAGATGGTGGATAGATGAAAAATGTGGTTCTGTGAAATGTGATGGCTCGTCATACCATGAAGGATCTTGATAGCTCTGCCACCCTGGATGGTAGTTGTATTTGCAATAATCACTAGGGTGGTTACCATTACAAATGTCACATCTCCCCATTGCATTCTGTTGAGCAAATGTGATATTGCTTGGTTTTGGCATCCAGTGATAATTGTTGGGTTGGACAACAGGCCTCAGAAAACCGGACTGTTGTTCCCAGATTTTAGGTGTATCTTCTAGTAAAGCTCGTGATCTTTCAATATCCCAGTAGTGTTCCATTTTTTTAATCACCTGAAAACAAAAGATAGGGATAAAAATTAGAGATAAAAATAAAGAATATTAGATATAAGTAAATTAGATAGCTTTAAAATTAATAACTCAAGAAAAATAAGTCCCCGGCAACGGCGCCAAAAACTTGACCGGCGTAAACACACACGTATAACGCAAGCGCACGTATCGTTCAAGTAGTATAAAATTATCGATCCCACGAGGACTTAATTCCTACTGTAGTTATTAATTATTGAATCTATTTATTTACAGATATCTAATTGAGAAATAAGAGAATGATTGCTTGATTGATTTGGTTGATTGTAGTTTTGCAAAATAAATAAATAAATAAAAAGACAAGAAAATACTAAGGAAAATAACAAAAGACACAAAGATATAGGGTTGTGAATCATTCTAATATCATTTAAATGATGAAGTGATTATTTTCTATTGTTTAATAAATCAGTTTACTAACCTGGAACACTAAATTATGCAAAAGCCTATGTCGATGGTCAGACGCAAATACCCAGTTTAACCCAATTGAACCATATGTCTATGTCAACCAAATTATCTGGATTCATTAAGTTTAAGTTCCACTTATGGCTACCCACGCCCGACAGGTATATGTCTATCTGTAAGGAAATCTATTAAAGGATTATCTATCCTCAAGGAAGATCGTGGGCTATTAAGTCTAAGGCCGAAACCTAAAATCCCTATGTCTAGTTCATTTTAGATTTACCACATCAATCTTATTGGTGATTAGACAACAAGAAGCATTAAGCTTAAGACTTAATAAGTAAACCTTTAAATTACCCAAACTATAAAATAACCCCTTATAAACCGGTGATATTAGAATTCATCACAACCCCAGATAACTATACAATATGATTGTTGCTCACCATGCGGTTTTCCTGAGAGGAATACCGATATGCAGTGGTCAGTGGGAGGATAGTGATACTCGATGAAAATCGGAGTAATACTATTCTGGGCACGAAGTCCTTAATGGAACACAAACAGTTCATCAATGATGAATCTGTACCATTAATCTTCGAATACACAAGAACTGGGTAGATCGGATAGAGTCAGAAAACAACCTAGGGTATGGGTTTCTGATCTAACCTCATAAAGATGTCAATCTTATGAGGGTATACCATCCGACTACGTTTTGAGGAAATGATACAAGGTATCAACTCCCTTTCATGGCAAAGTGCCATGAGTCCAAAATGGATTCCATGTATAACAACTATTTTGGATACTAGTTGTTGTACCACAAGGCATTGTGCCTATTGGTACATTAAACGCCTTCAAGGAAGACATATATGGATGGCAACATACCAACGTACTGAGCTAGGCTTGTGACGGAAAGGTATTGTTATCAACAATGTGTTAATAACGGTTCAACCTTTTACCTGTTGCCATGGTAAATCCATTTTGAAGATGCTTGTTGATAACTGCGTATTTCATTTATGAAATGTGTCAGTTACAGATCAAAATCACTTTCCTGAAAAGGAAACCTTTTGGAGGATGATTAGAACATCCTGACGATTTTGTATAACCGACAAACAAGGTTTGCGGGTTATTCGATCCATGTTTGGATTGAAGCAAGCATAAGGTTCTTGGAACCGTCATTTTGAAATAATCATAATGGTTTATGATTTGACTCAAAACGAAATAATTCTTGTGTATATAAGGAGGTTAGTGGGAGAGCGCACTGACAGTGAAATTCCCATAAAGCTATTGTTGAAAGCTTGGCTTTCAATAGAAATTCTCCGTAGAATTCTGGGGAGTAACAACCTTTATTCAAGGAATAAAGATCTACTGGGATAGATTGGAGTTGTTAACACTCTCTGGGAAATTGTACATTTAAAATGTACTTGATAGGGTGTCTCATACGCTTCGAGCATATGGAGTCACGATCAGGTCAATCCAAGTGATAGTCACTGGATTAAAGATTAAGAACATCTATTAGAATCTCAGAGAACTAAAGATGTTGTCATAAACTATGGAGAAAGAGAACTTGAAGTGACTGGGATCACTGCTGCAAGTTTCCAACCAGTTAAATATTGTTGTACTATAAAGTTTGAATAACGGAACACTGAGTTGGAAATCTTCCTAGCAAGATAAATGTTGCCGAATAAACAACAAATGCGGATTATTGCTGCAGCTGAGGCAGCAATAGAAGCCATTTGGATCGATAATAAATCTAATTAGATTAGATATAGTTCTGTTAGCAGCTGAGCTAGGCGTCAGCACAGGCTAAGGAATTAAAAGTCTCATCGACGATCCAGATATATACTTCGATATTCATCTGATTCGTTCAGATCATACATCATGGCGATGTGATGATCGTGTAAATCGCGTCAGACGATAATCATGCAAATCCACTGACGAAAACCTTTCCTCAGCAATTTGAGCGAACCGTACATAGTTCGGGTGTGGGACACTTGAGTGACTCGCTACGTGCCAAGTGGGAGATTGTTGGACAAAATGACCCATAGCGTCAATATTTGCACAAATCATTGTGTTGTTGTAGCAAATTAACTATGTGACAAGGAAATTGCACTCTCATCAGTTGTGATTAGATCACCATAGATATATAAATGAAGAGAGGTCCATATGATTAGTTCCTGGATTGAGAATGATATGAGACAGTATCAGTCCACGAAGGATTAATCATTAAATATCCCTAGCCGGAGTATTATCGAGACAGGACATCGATAATGCGGAATAGGCTAGTATTGCACTTGTGCGCATTGTGAGGGCACAACGGCATAGTTCTCATATATATAAGTATTGGATACTTATGCAACTGCGATAGGAGGTTGTGTTTCACCGATGGTACGAGAAACAGCTTCGCTCTGGATAGACCCCTCGGAATCCCATTGGTATTATGACTATATGTCTATGGGAGGCCGAAATCAAGGTAGGTGTGTATAGTCTTAACCTGAGACTTACATCGCTAATACTTACGATAATCGATAGACTTTGGTCTTGGTAGTACAGGGCTTTAACCGGTTCTGCGTACACCACTTCTGGGTTTATTAGAGAGTCGTAGTGTATTGGGTGTGATGTCAAAACGGAAGTATCACTTCAGTCATAGTGGAGATGATGTCACGTAGGATACGGTACTAGTGCTCTTGAGTGTTGCGCAACCAATCGGGATATTGTGACCAGGTCATGAATATCCGATTATAGATACTATGTTACCAGATATCCGATATGTGCTTCGGACATGGTAGACACTTATCCAGCCCCAGCCCTAGCACGGACTATCCGATACTGGGCCGATACACACAATACAATGGTATACTACGCTTGATACAGATCTTAATATTCTTATATGAATATGACCGGAGAATTTGGTAGACATCGTGCTTTGCTAAGAGTCGACCTTGTCTCGTAAATCGGTAGAACGTAATACTTGGTACGTACGTGATTCGGATACTCCGACGACCGTATTTACTGCCAACATATCCGGGGATCTCATGGGTCGCTTCCCAAAGATTCAACGATGACGTATGACTCGCACTTTTAATTAATCTGGGATTAATTAGATGAGAGAGAAAATTAATCTGGGATTAATTACAGAGATATTTTATCTGGGATAAAATATCATTTAAAGAGAGAGAACGATTAATTTGGAATTAATCGATTAATTAATATATTCGATATATTAAAGGAAATTGGATTTCGACACGGAATTGAAATTAGATTTTAATTCGGGCGAACGAGTTAATTTAGAATTAATTCGTTAGCGATGTGAATAGTGATTTCGCTAGGCGTAATCATTTAATTACGAAGTAACGGAAAATTCGTTAATTTAGAATTAGCGAACCCGAGCCCGAGATTATTTGCGAGCGCATTCGTATTTCGAATTCGAGTGCGGCACGTCAAATCAAGCGTCAAATCGCTAGTCACATCAAGCGTCAAATCACTTGTCACTTTGAGTGATGTGACTTGACAAGATTGACTTGATGTGATTGAGTGATGTGTGTGGTTGGCAATTAAAGCCAAATGTGTGTGAAATGAAATGGAAATTCATTTCATTTGTATTAGATACAA
>SKCR01049053.1:0-39347 GCA_019454045.1 Zanthoxylum bungeanum
AGCTGAGCTAGGCTTCAGCACAGGCTAAAAAATTAACGGTCTCATCAACGATCCAGATATATACTTCGATATTCATCTGATTCCTTCGGATCATACATCGTGGCGATGTGATGATCGAATAAATCGCATCAGACGATAATCATGCAAATCCGCTGACGAACGCCTTTCCTCAGCAATTTGAGCCAACCGTACATAGTTCATGTGTCAGACACTCGAGTGACTAGCTATAGGCCAAGTGGGAGATTGTAGGACAATTATGACCCATAGCGTCACTATTTGAACAGATCATGGTGTTGTTGTACAAATTAACTATGTGACAAAGGAGATTGCTCTCTTATCATTTGTGATTAGATCACCAAGATGTATAAATGATAGGAGGTCCTTATGATTTGTTCCTGGATTGAGAATGATATGAGACAGTATCAGTCCACGAATGATAAATCATTAAATATCCCTAGTCAGAGTATTATCAAGATTGGACATCGATAAATGCATAAAAGATTAGTATTACACTTGTGCGCGTTTGTGAGGGCACAACAACATAGTTCTCATATTTTTGGGTATAGGATACTCATGCAAGTGTAATAGGAGGTTGTGTTTTACCGATGGTACGGGAAACAGCTTCGCTCTTGATAGATCCCTTCGGAATTCCATTGGTAGTATAACTATGTGTCTATGGAAGTCCGAATTCAGGGTAGGTGTATTTGGTCTTAACCTGAGACTTGCACCGCTAATACTTGTAACAATCAATATGCTTTGGTTTTGGTCGTCCAGGGCTTTAACCGGTTCTGTGTACGCCTCTTCTGGGTATATTGAGAATCGTAGTGTATTGGGTGTGATGTCAAGATGGAAGTATCACTTCAGTTATAGTGGAGATGATGATCACGTAGGATACAGAACTTGTTCTCTTATATGCTGCAGCTATCGGGATATTATGACTAGGTCATGTATATCCGATTATAAAGACTAGTTACCAGACATCCGATATGTGCTTCGTACGGGGCAGACACAATTCCAGCCCCAGGCCTAGCACGTGATCATCCGATACTGGATCGACATACACAATACTACGTATACTACGCCTGATATAGATCGCTTATCCGCGTAAGCATGTTTCTGGAGAATTAGGTAGGCATAGTGCTTTGCTAGAAGCCAACCTTGTCTTTTAAATCGGTAAAATGTAGTACTTGGTACTTACGTGTTCGGATAGTCCGACGACCGTATTTACTGCCAACATATCCGGGGATCTCATGGGTCGCTTCCCGAAGATTCACCGATGACGTATGACTCGCACTTTATTAATCTGGGATTAATTAGATGAGAGAGAAAATTAATCTGGGATTAATTGCGGAGATATTTTATCTGGGATAAAATATCATTAAAAGAGAGAAAACGATTAATTTGGAATTAATCGGTTAAAATAATATATTTGATATATTATACGAAATTGGATTTCGATGCGGAATTAAAATTAGATTTTAATTCGGGCGAACGAGTTAATTTAGAATTAATTCGTTAGCGATGTGAATAGTTTTTTCGCTAGGCATAATCATTTAATTACGTCGCAACGGAAAATTCGTTAATTTGGAATTAGCAAACCCGAGCCCGGGATTATTTGCGAGCGCATTCGCATTTCGAATTCGAGTGCGACACGCAAGTCAAATCCAGCGTCAAATTATTTGTCGCATCAAGCGTCAATCACATGTCACTTTAAGTGATGTGACAAGTTGTCACTTGATTGATTGATGTTGGTGGTTGAAGGCATTTAATGCTTGACTTTTGAAAAAGAAAAATTGGTATATGTTTATTTGTTTTTTGAAAACAAAAATCTAATACACAATTTTTATTCTCTCTCTTCTTCCCTCTCTTTTTCTCTCGGTTATGACCGATTCTTGTTCTTCTGTTTCTAGTTCATCATCGTGAAGCACAAGGAAGAAAAGAGGTGATTTTGTTGCAAAATCAAAGTGCTAGCACACTCTAGGAGACATACCAAGGTGATAGGGCAGTAATTTCGTGAGCTTGGAAACCATTTTGGAAGCTTGGAGCTTGAAGACTTCAATTGAGGACCATGGCCGATTTTGAGGAGACGAAAAATAGTCATTGCCGTGAGCCTTGGAGGTGTTCAAAGGGCATAAAAAGTTTTGTTGTTCTTCGTAGCATCCAATCCTTTCATTGTGAGTATGATTCCGCCATTCTCATTTGCATATTCACATGTGTTTTATGCCTTATAAATGATCATGGGACTTAATAGAAACCCAACAGCCACCCAGTGTGAACTGGGAAATGATTTAAGGCCGCACTCACCCATCGGAAGGGAAGACCTCAAACCGTTTGGTTCAGAATGGTCCCTTACTTTTGCCAATTGTAATGAAAGGATTTATGCAATAATATAACCAAGTCTTATGCAACACATGCAAGATAATTTAAATAAACACACGAATTTGCACACCTATAAACTTAAATAAAAATGAAGGCAAATGCATAATTCCATAAACGTATTGAACAATGAAGCGCAATATTGTAATTAACAATAACTGTAAAACTATCAATAAAGCGGACGATTAAGTACGTAATGTAAAAGAAATAACTAAAGAGGCAAGCATGCATGGAAGTAAAAGTGAAGTGATGCGGCAGAATGAATATAGAGATAACTAATAGGATGAATATGAAGCGATAAATAACAAATAAAAAAGGTGAATAAAAAAATTAGGAGAAAAAAGGAATGCGACCCGGCGCGGTAAAACATCATGGTAAAGGTAGCATTTTGGCTTTTCCCTCAAATGGAGGACCTTTAGCTCAACGTGATTAGCCCATGCGCACGAGCTACCAATGCATAATTAAATAAAAGAGATGCGACCAAGGCCAACATCTATATAGGATCTCGTATGCCCGATTGAACGTATTTCACATTCAATCGAACATACCTCATCCGTCGCGGCAAAACATCATGGTAAAGGTAGCCTTTAGGCTTTTATCCCTCAAACGGATGACCTTTTAATCCGACGTGATTAGCCATGCGCACTAGATTAAAATACATGAATAAACAAAGAAATAATATACGAAAAATAGATAACAGAAAATAAAAAGGCGCGGCAAAGTATTGTGGTAAAGGTAGCTTTTAGGCTTTTTCTCCCTCAAATAGAGGACCTTTAAAACCAACGTAATTAGCCCATGCGAATAGATTACAGTGCATGAACAAGAAAAAATACATAGAATAATAAAGGTGGAACAATAAACACAAAATTAAATACCAAAATGTAACACGTGCTTTAAGTCCTCTAAGCGGTACGTCGAGTTGTATCCCAAGTACAGACCACACTACCGTTCATTCGGATTCGGCTACGGAATTTACGTATGGGTTTCCATCCGATATACCGCAAGGGATAACACTCAATCATCAACCCAACATAAATGAAACCATACATAAAACACTATGATGCATGCGAATAATCGACTAAGAATAACCGAAAAGATAAATAATAAAAGGAGGCCCTCAGGTCTTACTTTTTAAGATGCTTTTCGGAAGTGCGTTACGTCATCACCGGAAGGGTTAATGCTCCGTAACTTTTCTGGTTTTCTGGTTCAAGATTTTCCTTCATTGTTCTGCTATTTTCACTGTCGTTTTCGCTATTTTCTTCACTGTTTTTGCTATTTTTTACTGCAATCTTGCTCGTCGTATTTGTTCACTATTTTAGTGTAATATTTGGACTATTTTGGGATGGTTCGGGGGCTGATTTTGGGAGGATTTTTGGGACTGTTCGCTCACTTGTTTGGGTGATTGGGTCACGGTTTTAGGGTCATTTTTTTTTACTGGTTCGGCTGATTTTGGGGGGATTTTGGACTGATTTTGGACTGTTTAGTCGGCAGTGGTGGGCTGTAGGGTTTTTTATTTTCTCGGTGATTTGATTTGTTTTTTAATGGAGGGCTTTTTTGTTAGTGGAGTCTTTATTGTTTGTGTGGTGTGCGTTTGTTGTACGGTTTGTGTGTTGAGTGCTTTCGGTCGGTTCGTTTGTTGAAAGTGGCGTGTTGAGTGAGAAGTGAATGGCTGTGTGTCTTTGTAGGTGCGTGAGTGGGCAGTGAGTGAGGGCTTATTGTTTGTAGGTTTAGTTGGCTTTTGTTTGAACGTGAAGAGGGGCTGCTTAAGGATAAATGTGTCGACTTTGTGTGTTTTTGCAGCAGAGAGAGAGAAAGTTAGTGTTTATGGGCATGGCTTCGGCTTGTTTAGAAGGGCGTGTGTTGATGGCTGTTATCATGAGGGGTAGTTTGCTAGTGGCGTTATTTGTGAGGTGATGTGCGTGCGTGATTAGGGTTGATGGTTTGATGGCAGTTTGCCGAGTGGGGTTGTTGCTTTTAAGGGTTTGATTCTTTTTGTTTATTTTGTATCAGTAAGTGGCGTGAGTTAGGGTTTGTTTGTTATGAGGAGTGAGAGAGCCGTGAGTGTGTTTAGAGAGAGAAGGAAGAGAGAAGTGAGAATCCAAGGGAGAGAGAGAGAGGACGTGAGTTGTGAGAGCCAAAAGGGGTGTGTCCCAAAGAGCAATAGGGTTGGCATAGGTCTCTTTATATAGTTGTGCACTAGGGTTTGCTTGTGCATGAGATCTTCAAACAAGGAAACAAAATCAAGTAAAAAGGGATGTATTTAATTAATTTAAAAAGGGAAACAAATTTGTGTAATTTTAGTGGGGAATATCTTTAAATTGGTAGGTGATTTATTTAATTTTTATTGGATTTAATTTAATTTGTGACATGTATTTTAAATATTTTGGATTGGGCTTGGGTGTTTGGGCCTTGTGTGATGTGGGCGCGTGGCTTGGATAAATGGGCTTTGGATGGGTTGCGGGGGTTTTGGACCGAGGCTAAAATTTTAAAACAGAGGTTAATCGAGTGATCCCGAGGCTAATTAGCGAGTTAAATTTATTGATGTACTTATTTTTAAATTTTTTCCTTCCGACGTCCGTTTCCCGCGACTTCCGCAACTTATCGGGTAGTGCCTCCATACGAGGCTCATCTTTGGGCTTTATGCAAAAATGCAGTGTCTACAGTCGCCCCCACTTTGATGGGACTTGTGCAGTGTGTGACAGTGACAATCCTATCAAAGTCATGCATGTATTTTTTACTTACTTGGGTTGTCGGCTGTCGTACTTACCTGCTGCTTTGCGAGATGCTTCGAATTGAGTTGATGTAAGATGATGGTTCATTTACGAACAGTTACTCATGTGAGATGATGGTTCATTTCCGAACAGTTACTGAGTTGAGATTGTGGTCCATTTCTGAACCATTCCTGATGAGAGATGGTCCATTTCCGAACCGTTACTTGATAGGTGGTTCATTTCCGAACCGTTACTGATATGGGGTGGTGGTCCATTTCCGAACCATTACTAATGAGAGATGGTCCATTCCAAACCGTTACCTGATAGGTGGTTCATTTCCGAACCGTTATTGAGTTGAGATTGTGGTCCATTTCCGAATCGTTACTGAGTTGAGATTGTGGTCCATTTCCGAACCGTTCCTGGTGAGATATGGTTCATTTCGGAACCGTTACTTGATAGGTGGTTCATTTCTGAACCGTTACTGATGTGGGTGGTGGTCCATTTCTGAACCGTTATTGATAGGAGATGGTCCATTTTCGAATCGTTACTTGATAGGTGGTTCATTTCCGAACCGTTACTTGTTGAGATAGTTCATTTCCGAACCGTTACTTAATGAGAGATGGTTCATTTTCGAACCGTTACTTGTTGAGATGGTTCATTTCCGAACCGTTACTTGTTGAGATGCTTCATTTTTGAACCGTTCCTGATTCGCTCGTCTTTGCAGCTTTTTCTTTTTTTCTTCGAAACCTGCGAACACAAAAACACAAATTGCATGTATATGATATGTATGCATGTATGCATGGATGCATTCCCTATTCTGATGGGTTAGGCCGTCCTTGTGCTTCTTTTGGTGCCTTTTGCATATAAAAGTCTTTGGTCGACCCCAGGCCTGCCTACAATTTTCTTCTATCAATTTTATTCCGCTTCTTACTTGTAATTGAAGTTCACTCGAGGTTCTCACATGTACCAAGATTAGACGTATTTGTCGAATTAATATCAAATATGTTGATGTCACGCATGTTATAACGCAAATCGAAAAGGTTCGAACAAGTAAGGAAAAAAATGTCTTTGTGACTAATAAATGCAGGATTCAAAATAAAATATCTTCGTCATCTGCAGCCTTGTCTTCTTGGTTTCTTGAGCATCAGATTCTCCGACTACAACAGTTCTTCTTTCTATTCATTCTTCTCTTTGTTACTGATCGAGAAATTTTCCCAGGAGTCTATCTCTTGCCCCGTTTCATCTTCGCTACTGCTACCTCATATCTCCATGTATAAGGCTCGGTGGTCGATGGTTTGGAGGACAAGGCTTTCTGGTAGGCCGGAGCTAATCACGTAGGTGACTGGTAGTTAGGTAGAGGGTTTCTATGTGTATTGGGTTGTTCTTTTTCTGGGTCGGGTATTTTATAAGTGTCAATGAGGTTTTGGATCTCATGCCTAAGACGGGTGCAGTTGTCATTTTTGTGGCCTTTTCTCTGATGGAAGTGACAATACAGGCTTAAGTTGAGGTTAGGTGGCACAGGGTTTGGAAGTGGTTTAGGCTCTAAGGGTTCTAGGAGTCCATGCATCTTCAGCTTTTCAAACACCTTTGAAAGAGGCTTACCAAGGTTGGAAAACCGCCTGTTTTTTATGGCAGTGACCTCAGCAGTAGCGGACATGGTCCCTGAAGGCCCCCCAATAGTCCTTCTATTCTGGCCAAAGAACTTTATGTTCTCAGCTTCTTCCTCCTCAATATCCATAACAGTCTCCCTTAACTGTTGAAAATCGCCAATCATAGAGGTCATCCTCCTCAGCTTGTTATAAATAGAGGGCTTGGTGCCCTTAATGATCATCTTGATCTGGTCATTCTCCTAGGGCCGAGTCTGCAATTTTAAGAGCTGGCTTCTCCAGCGATCTACAGACTCCTTGAAGCTCTCCTCCGGCTTCTCCTTGGTATTCTCCAAGTCACGGAGTGACAAGTCAATCTCCAAGTTTGTGAAATAGTTGATCAGAAAGGCTTCTGCTAGTGCCCTCCAATCATCCTTGACCTTTCTCTCCAAGCCGTGATACATACCCACGGGCGCCCCCTCTAGTGACATCCCGAACATCTTCTGAACTGACGCTTCGACAGACCCACTGAACTCATCACAGAAATATACAATCGGAGATGGACCCTCGGATCCCCGTTCCCGTTGAACCTGGCTATGTCGGGCATCTTGAACTGTAAAATTGATTTGAGCATGATTTGATGAAATTTTGTTTGAATATGCTTGAATGATGATAACTTAGAGTTATGCATGATTAATTTGAAGAAAATTGAATTGGATTATTTTTCCCCAAATGTTTTGCTTGGCCGAAAGTTTGAGTATGCCCTAAAGTCATGGTAATTTTGTTTTTTGATCATTGGATGAGTTGGAAGACATGTGATAAATTGATTTAGGATTTAATTGGATTAAAATCGAAATCGGATTAAAATCCCTCTAATTGCCATGAGCTTCATAAATGTAATGAGATGATTTTTTGATTCAATAATTAATTAATTATGTAAATTGGTATTTTGGAAATGTTAAATTGAACAATAATTATGGCTAATATACTTTAATTAATTAAATGTGAAATTTAGAATTTTAGAATTTAATTAGTTGGCCTAAATTTGGAATTAGGCTAAAAAGGTTGTATTTGGGCTTAATGGGCTTGGTTGGGCCAAGTTTGGTTTAGGTTAATTGGTTGGATCCAATTGGGCCTAAAACCATTTCCATAAAGTCCAAATATGATTAAATGTGCCTTTAAAATTTTAATTGGGCCTAATGGGCCTAAATTGATTTTTGGAAAAGGGTGATTCCTTATTGGGCTTTGGTTGCCAAAGTCCATGCCTTAGAAATTAATTGAAAGCCCATTGGACTTTAAATTAAATTGACATTGGATGTTAATTGGGCTTTGAGACCCATAAAGATTAGATTTAGAATCTAAGTCGCAAAGGCTCATTAATAAAGTGTAATTTTTTAATTTGAAATAAATAAAGAATTAGTATTGAATACAAATTAAATTGGATTTAATATTGTAGTTTGATATAATTCAAGAATTCGTACTTTGAGTACTTATTCTTAAAATGAGTCGGACTCGCGCAAATCAAATTGTTGTTTGAACATTGGATGGTCATAATCATTCAGATTAATTAATTGGATTAGATTGATTGATAACATGCTTTGTGTGAATACATGGATGTGATGTATGAATAATGTATATCAGATGGATATTGATGGGTGAGGGCAATTTTTGAAATTATGTAATAAATTTAGAATTTATAAATTGGACCTGCATGTCCAGCCTTTACCTCTTGACTCTTTGTATTTCTCTTCTCACCTATTCCCTTCAATGTAAATAGGTTTCTTTAGAAGTGTTATGTAATTGGGTAGAAGTAAGAATTGTGCTAGCGGGAGAGGAGGAAATGGAGGATTTGTTCTAGGAACAAGTTGTTTTAAATATCCATCCGCATATCATTATTAATTTATTTATCGCGCCTTATTATGCTTTTATTGAGAAGCATGCTTAAGGGTGTATGATGAGACCTAATCAAAGATAATTAATTGGTTTCCAATTACGCGAAAAAAAACCCTCACAAATATAAGCGTTTTTCCTTCCATTGAATGATCATTTCAAGATCCAAGATTGGCACTGGTTTTATTGGCCAAAGTCAAGACCTTTGTCCATCGCGGCGGTGTTCCGAATCATGAAGGCTTTGTTCCATATCGCATGTCTTGTCCAGTGTTGTGATGTGTTGGCCAAAGTGAAGATCACTTCTTGTCCATCGACATCGATTACGAAGCTTTCAAAGGTCAATGGGTCCCGCTTAACTGGAATCATGAAGTTTGTTGTGCCAAAAGCCAAGGCTTACTTAGTGATTCAGAGGGGAAAAAGGTTAGGCAATATATTGGATATATTGGCATATTATTAGATATGTTTCGGACTTGGATGTCCACCTACTGGATCTAGGAATTGGATAGAGATCCAATTGATCTTAGAGATCTACCTAGTTAAATATCATACAATTTGTTGGCCAAAGTCAAGGTTGTGTGTTATTTAACGGGATCCTAGCCCACTAGGAAAAAAGGTTTTCCGAGTACTCAACAGAGGGTTAGAGGCTCGCCAAAAAATAGTGGGAGGCAAGTATTAAATTTGCAATTTCGTTTAGATACTTGCCAATACGCGCTCATTTCAATTTTCGTCATTAATTAAACTATTAGTTGGACTAATATTTAATTGTTGTTTTAATTAAACACGTTGGACTGTATTCAAACTACTTCAAATTATAGTTGATTATATAATGGATTATAGTAATCAATATATTTGAATTACATAATCAAATTATAGTTGATTATATAGTTAGACTATAGTAAACATTATATCAATAGTACACGAATCGTTGATTGGATAGTTGGACTATAGCAATCAAGATAACTGAAAGATAGCGTTTAGAACATTATCCTAGGAGAAAATGTCTTTAACGACTTTAATTTTAGATTGGAATAAAACCTCAGGATAGTACTTGGGAACTGAGAGAAGTTATTCTATTTGATTTAACATTACATTCGGGCCTAAGCCCGGAGTTGAGCAAATAATAGAACATGATCTTTGGAAGATTCATGTAATGATAACTTTAGTGCTCAATCCATTATACTTACCGCAATGAAACTTTTATTTCTGTCGTCAAAATTAAGGATTAGATCATTATACCATGATGATTGAAATTAAAGATCTTCATAGATCTATTCTTAGATCTTAGAAGTAAAATTGCAAAAGAAACTCTTTGTTCGTGTATGTCAGAGGGTACATCTGTCGAGCACTAGGTGTCGCAGATGATTGCTGACATCGATCAGCTAGGTTAGCTGGGCATTACCTACGTGGCCGAGACTACCAAAGATTTGATCTTATAGTCTCTACCCGAAAGCTGGGGCAGGTTCATGTGAACAAGAGAGTAAACTCTTGGAGAGTTGATTGCTATGCTCAAGGAGGCAGAGCCAGAGCTTCTAAAATGGGCAAAGGCAAAAAATATCACAGTCTTCTGAGAAGACAAAGACAATCCCAAGATGTCTGCCTAAACTGTGGCAAACGGGGTCACTGGAAGCGTGACTGCCGTATGGACAAAGCAGACATGAAGTGAAGTGAAGAGGGGCAAGGCTCCGACTTCAAGTATGTTTGTCATAAACATGTTCGCTACTGGTTTCAAAATTGGATTTTGATACTAGATGTTGTACAAGAATATGTACTGATGTGCGGAATCTGCTGATTAGCAGGATACTGACTTCAGTGGAGATTTATATGCGAGTAGGAAATGGGACGAGAGTCGGTTTAACCGTAGAAACCTAAGTTTAGGAACACCCTTCGGCTATGTACTTAAATTAGGAAACTGTTATAATGTACCTAGTTTGACTAGAAACATATCTCTATATCGGAGTATAAACGTTGCGGGTATACCTTTATATTCTAGAACACTAAAGTGTTTAATTTTATAAGATGATATTTAGATAAGCACATTAGATGTGAATAACAGTATTTATATTAGAATAAATGAATCTCAAACGTATGACATGACAAACAATAGCTCAAACTGATTTGATCAGATGAGACTTATTTGTGGCATTGTTGTCTATGACATATTAAACAAGACTCGTATGTCCACACTTTTGAAGAGTGGGTACTAGGACAAATTTGATTCTATTCAAATGAGTCTACGAATCTAGTTTATTAGGCAAAATGCCCTAAAACACCTTTTACTTGGTAAAAGTGCAACTGCCACTGATCTGTTAGCCCTCGTTCTAGTGACGTAAGTGGGCCAATATCTAGCTAGGTTAGAGGTGGATATGAATACTTCGTAACCTTTACGGATGTGGCATCGCGTTATGGTATGTGTTTTTTTTGAAACACGAATCAGAAACTTTGATAAATTTAAAAAGTTTCGACACGAAGTAGAAAATAGATCGGCAAGAGTATTAGAACATCACGATTAGACCGTGGTGGAAAATACTTAAGCAATAAGTTTTAAAAGAGTATAGTATTCTTTCACAGTGGACTCATTCCGGAACACCTCAATTGAGCTGTGTTTCCAAACGGAGAAAACCGAGCCTTGTTGGGACATAGTAAGGTTATTATGAGTCGCTCTGAGCTACCATTTTCCTTCAAGGGATACGCATTAAATAGTGCAATACTTATCTGAATAAGGTTCCATAAAAATCTGTTAGACAGATTTCATATTAGATATAAACAGGAAAGAAATAGGGTTTTCTCATTCCTGAAGATTTGGGAATGCTGGCATATGTTTGGATGATACCAAACTAGAACCCAAATCAGATAAGTGCCTAATTTGTAGGTTATCCTAGGGTAACCAAAGTATAGTACTTATACAACTCACAAGAGAACAATGTAATTGTTGCTCGCCATGCAGTTTTCCTAAGAGGAATACCTATATGCAGTGGTAAGTGGGAGGAAAGTAAAACTCGATGAAAATCAGAGTAATACTGTTCCAGGAACTGATTCCTTAATGGAACACAAACACTTCATCAAGGATGAAACTGTACCATAATCTTCGAATACACAAAAACCGCGTAAGTCGGAGAGAGTCAGAAAACAACCAGGGAGGTATGGGTTTCTGATCTCACCTCATAAAGATGTCAATCTTATTGAGGAAGACGAACCGACTATGTATGAGGAAGTGATACAAGGTATCGACTCCCTATTATGGCAAAGTTCCATGATGTCCGAAATGGATTCCATGTATACCAACTAAGTTTGGACACTAGTTGATGTACCAGAAGGCATTGTGCCTATTGGTACTATATAAGTCTTCAAGGAAGACATACATGGATGGCAACATACCAACGAAACCTTTTAACCGTTGCCATGGTTAAATCCATTTGGATAATGCTTGCTAATGCTGTATGTTTTATTTATGAAATATGGCAGCTGAACATCAAAATCGTTTTCCTTAAACGGAAACCTTTTGGAGGATGTTTACAACATCCTGACGATTTTTTCGTACCAAAACAAGCAAACAAGGTTTGCAAGTTAATTCGATCCATTGATGGATTGAAGCAAGCATTGCGTTATTGGAATTATCGTTTTGATGTAATCAGAATGGTATATGATTTAATTCAAAACGGAAATTATTCTTGTGTATATAAAGAGGTTAGTGGGAGCGCACTGACAGTGATTGTCCTACATAATGATGATATATCATTTCTTGGAAATGAAATTCCCATAATACAATCGGTGAAAGCTTGGCTTTCATGAAAAATTCTCCATAGAATACTTGGGAGAGACAACCTTTATTCTAGTAATAAGGATCTACTGGGATAGATGTAAAAGTTGTTGGCACTCTGCGAGAACTCATACATTGAAATAAATGTACGCGACCTGGTGTCTCATATGCTTTGAGCATATGGAGTCACAATCAGGCCAACCGTAGTGATGGTCACTGGATTGATGTTAAGAACATCCTTAAGTATCTTAGATGAACTAATGATGCTTTCTTAAGCTATGGAGATGGAGAACTTGAAGTGACTGGGTTCACTGCTGCAAGTTTCCTAACAGATAAAAACGACTGTAAGTCACAATAAGGGTAATATATAGTTTGAACAATGGAACAGTGAGATGGAAATCTTCCAAGCAAGATACTGTTGCCGAATAAACAACAAAAGCGGAATATTGCTGCAGCTGAGGCAACAATAGAAGCACTTTGGATCTATATAATCCTAATTGGAATAGGAGTAGTTCTGTTAGCAGCTGAGCTAGGCTACAGCACAGGCTAAAGAATTAATGGTCTCATCAACGATCCAAGTATATACTTCAACTATTCATCTGATTCGTTCGGATCATACATCGTGGCGATGTGATGATCGAATAAATCGTATCAGATGATAACTTTACAAATCCACTGACGAAAGCTGTTTCTCAGCAGAAGTTTGAGCAAACCGTACATAGTTCAAGTGTAGGACACTTGAGTGATTGGCTATAGGCCAAGTGGGAGATTGTTGGACAATTTTGACCCATAGCATCACTATTTGTATAGAACATGGTGTTGTTGTACAAATTAACTATGTGACAAAGGAAATTGCTCTTTTATCATTTGTAATTGGATTACCAAGATACATAAATGATAAAAGTCCATATGATTAGTTCCGGATTAATAAGATATAAGACAGTATTAATCCACTAAGGTTTAATCATTAAAACATCCTTAGTCGTAGTATTATCTAGATTGGACATCGATAATGTGAAATAGACTAGTATTGCACTTGTGAGCGTTGTGGGAGCATAACGGCATAGTTCTCATATATTGGGTATTGGATACTCATGCAAATGTAATAGGAGGTTGTGTTTACCGATGGTACGGAAACAGCTTCGCTCTAGATAGACCCCTCAGAATTCCATCGGTAGTATGACTATGTGTCTATGGAAGTCCGAATCAGGGTAGGTGTATTTGGTCTTAACTTGAGACTTGCACCGCTAATACTTGCGACAATCAATATACTTTGGTTTTGGTCATCCAGGGCTTTAACATGTTCTTTGTACGCCTCTTCTTGGTATATTGAGAATCGTAGTGTATTGGGTGTGATGTCAAGATGGAAGTATCACTTCAGTCATATGGAGATGATGGTCACGTAGGATATGGAACTAGTACTCTTTAGTACTGCAGTCATCGGGATAATATGACTAGGTCATGTTTATCCGATTATAGAGACTAGTTACTAGATATCCGATATGTGATTCGTACGGGGCAGACACAATTCTAGCCCCAGGCCTAGCACATGACATCCGATACTGGATCGCAATACGCAATACTACGTATACTACGCGTGATATAGATTACATATTCCTTTAAGAATATTTCTGGAGAATTGGGTAGGCACGGTGCTTTGCTAGAAGCCAACCATGTCTTGTAAATCAATAAAAACGTAGTACTAGGTACGTACGTATTCAGATAGTCCGACAACCGGATTTACTGCCAACATATCCAGGGATCTCATGAGTCGCTTCCCGAAGATTCACCAATGACGTATGACTCTCACATAATTAATCTGTGATTAATTAGTAGAGAGAGAAAATTAATCTAGGATTAATTACGAAGATATTTTATCTGGGATAAAATATTATTTAAAAGAGAGAGAATGATTAATTTGAAATTAATCGATAAAATAATATATTCGATATATTAAACGAAATTAGATTTCGATGCGGAATTAAAATTAGATTTTAATTCGGGCAAACGAGTTAATTTAGAATTAATTCGCTAGCGACGTGAATAGTAATTTTGCTAGGCATAATTATTTAATTAAATTTGATTTAATTACGTCGCAACGGAAAATTCGTTAATTCGGAATTAGCGAATCCGAGCCCGGGATTGTTTGCGGGACCACTCAGATTTTGAATCAAGTGGGGCCCACTAGTCACATCACAAGTCACATCCCTTGTCTATCACATCACCTTTTGGTTGATGGGATTTGATGGTTGCTTACCAAACACTCAAGTGAGATGGATTGAATGACAAATACCATTTTAATTAATTTTGGTATATCATTTGACTTGGTTTTTGAAATCAAGAAAAAAAACACACACTCATCTTCTCTCCTCTCCACCTCACGGTTTTGGAAGCCATTTTTCCTCTCCATTTTTCTTCCATTGCCGAGAGCAACAAGAAGCTAAGGAAAGATTTGTGGCAAATTTTTCAATGATGCTAGCACATCCAAGGGGTCACACAAAGGTGATAGGGAAACCCATTCATGAGCATGGAATCCTTTTTCAAAGCTTGGAGCTTGAAGAACATCTCAAGGAGGACAAAGAGGAGCTTGGCCGAGAGTCTCATGAAGAAATTTTTGTTGTTCTTCACATCGCAAAGCCGATCAAAGAGAGTTTTTCCGCAACTTTACTTTGATGTATTCACACGTTTATATGCTTAATTGATCTTGGTTTGACCTAGAAAACTCAACAATACTCTGCCATGTCATCATCGAAAGTGGGGATCTCATCACTCACCATATTCGGAGGCTCTTCATGTCTGACATTCTCATTGTTTTCTATTCTCCCTGCGCGGGTGTGGGACACAGGATCTGGGACGACGCATGATGTCCCGGGCTCGCGGCCCGGTTGGGAGTACGGAGTAGCCACGGGGGACTAAACCGGAGAATAATTGAGTCGCCACCCGGTGTGAACCGGGAAAATGAGATTTAAGGCCGCACTCACCCCTCGCAAGGGAAGACCTCAAACCGTTGGGTTCTGAATGGTCCCTTACTTATGTCACTTGTAATGAAAGGATTTGTGTAATAATTTAATCAGGCTTAAGTAACACTTATTTCCAAGAGTATCATGCTTCTAAATCCACATGCATGAAATTAATCATCACAACATGCCACATCACATGGCAATCTCACGAACATTTCTCAATCATATGATAGGGAAAACTAAGAACAACCTAATCATGCTTGAGTACTATCTCATGAATATATTAACCAAATAACATGCTAACAGCCTAATCATGCTTGAATATCATCCCAAGAACACATCGAATGGATAAATGCAGGAATACAAATAATATGATTGGCTACATAATGCAAGGGAGATCACCCAAAAGGCAATTGTGCATGTAATATGATGAGACAGACTTAGTTCAGTGTGTGCACGTTCGTGTAGCGTTCGTAAACGTGTTCGAACGGTAAACAGAAGGTTCGCGTTCATGTAACGTTTGATAACGCGTTCGAACGGTACCAGACCTGATGATACAAAATGCATGCGCGTTCGAGTAGCGTTTGTAAAACGCGTTCGAACAGGAAACAAAAGGTTCATGTTCGTATAGCGTTCGATAACGCGTTCGAACGGATCCAGACCTGATGAAACAAAATGCATGCGCATTCGAGTAGCGTTTGTAAAATGCGTTCGAACGGGAAACATAAGGTTCGCGTTCGTATAGCGTTCGAAAACGCGTTCGAACGGGAACAGACCTAATGCACAAAATGTGAAGCAATACATACATAAAAAAGCAAATAGCGAAATACGAAGCGCGGCGAAGCATCATGGCGAAGGATTTTAACCTCTTCAATTAGAGGACCTTTCATCACACTTACTAAGCCCATGCGCTTATCTCAATGCATATAAAAATAAAGACAATAACCTTAGACTTCATGTACCCGATTGAACACATCTTACATTCAACCGAATATACGTTAATCGGTGCGGCAAAGCATCATGGTAAAGGATTTTAACCTCTTCAATTAGAGGACCTTTCATCACACTTACTAAGCCCATGCGCTCGATCACATGATGCATACAAAAATAAAGACAATCATATACATGAACGCAGCATGAACAAAAACAGTGAACCTTGTTTATTCTGAATTTCCCCTTCCGATGTCCGTTTTCCGTGACCTCCGTGACTTAAAAGGTAGTGTCTCCAAATGAGACTCATCATAGGGACTAATGTGCAAAAATGCAGTGCCTACAGCGGGGCACTGCCAAACTAGCCACGGCGGTGGCTAAAGCTTGTAACTGTTCAGTAATCTTAGTGAGGTTGGTCTCTAATTGATCCATGCGGGAAGTCTCATTATCTGACTCACTCATGTTTGCTAACTATTTTTTAATGAGCCTTCTTTTTTCTCTAACCCAACAGATATCTATTATGGTTGGTAAAACTGTGAGTTAGCATGATGCGTGTATGCGTGCGATGCATGAGATATATAAGATGTATGTGGTTATCAAAATAGCATATATCCTTCTGACCTTATTCCTCCCATACTCGTGGTAAGTCCATTTCTATCCTAGGTATGGCTCATTTTATGCACCAATGTGGGGTACACAAAATTGTTCTCTCCTATGCTACAAGGGTGAACCTTGGCTACCTCAGTCCCTTTCCATCGGTAAAAGACAAAGACCGCTCATTCACAACATGGACTAAGCCTATTATGGGATCATGCCATTGTCTAGAAATGACGAATTCAGCTTTTAGCAACCGCGGTCATAGGGATGAACTGGGAGGTATCCAAAGTAAACAAATATGTCATAACAAGGTGTTTCCTTTCTGGATGAAAGCCAGTGCGGATATCGGACTCATGCTTCTGGCATACTTGGATCATATTTAGATTTTCTAAGCCCATCAAGGTTTTTATACAAGTTGGCCCATTATCATTTTAAAGCATTCAATCACATTATTGCGAGGTGCAAACTTGTCTCAGTTGCAAAAGGCCCAACATGTTTTCACTTTGCAATAACGTGGCTAAACAACCTCAAATGATATGGGGCCCAAACACAAAGTGGCCCATCGGCATTTTAGAAGCTTTTGGCCCAATCATCATAAGACACAAACTCATCATAGTTTAAATAGCCCAACAAGTCCACATCTCATGACAAGAAGTCAAAATGAATCCAAATGATGATGGTCTCAAACACAAGTATAAAGGGTGGCTTCTATAGGTCATGCAACTATGGTTCATATGCAGTTTTTACAAGGGAATGGATAAAGGCTCCTGCCGGCGAAGGGTTGCCTACAACTAGTTCTCCCCACTCAAGGGTTCGAGCAACCAAGTGAGCGCACCTTTTTTATACCCTAAGGTATGTGCCAACGAGTGATGATACCATATAACGATCCACCGCTTCGAGCGAAAATGATTTCACGATGCATGAATAACTGTCAAATGGATTCCTCCATTGAAAATTCCCTAGAGGGAGGGTGGAGCGAACTCTCATAAATACCCTTGCCTCTTAGGCTCTTATCATCTTGGTGACAGGAATAAACAATAGATCCTCCAAATTAGTCCATCACTTTAAATATGCCTTAAGGTAAACTTTAAGTAAATGATTATCTAGATGTCTTCACAGCTTTTCCTTTTGGCTATAAAAAGGTAGTGAGTGAATGAAGACACCAAATCATTATCTAACTCTAATAATACCTTTGGTTAAATCAACTCACTTGTAGACAAGGTAACTAAAGCATAAATCACAAACATTACAAGACATTATTTCGGGGCCGATTCTCTATCCCCAGTGGAGTCGCCAGACTGTAGACGAGGTACAGAAGTGGACGACGCTGCCCGGGCTCGCGGCCCGATCAGGAGTATGGAGTAGCCCGCAGGGGACTAAACTGGAGAAATAAAATGGAGTCGCCACCCAGTGTTAACTTGGAAATGATTTAAGGCCGCACTCACCCCTCGCAAGGGAAGACCTCAAACCGTTGGGTTCGGAATGGTCCCTTACTTATGCCAATTGTAATGAAAAGATTTATGCAATAATATAACCAAGTCTTATGCAACACATGTAAGATAATTTAAATAAACACACGAATTTGCACACCCATAAACGTAAATAAAAATGAAGGCAAATGCATAATTCCATAAACGTATTGAACAATGAAGCGCAATAATGTAATTAACAATAACTATAAAAGTATCAATAATAAAAGCGGATGATTAAGTACGTAATGTAAAAGAAATAACTAAAGAGGCAAGCATGCATGAAAGTAAACGTGAAGTGATGAGGCATAATGAATAGAGATAACTAATAGGATGAATACGAAGCGATAAATAACAAATAAAAAAGGTGAATAAAAAAATTAGAAGAAAAAATGGGTGCGACCCGGTGCGGCAAAACATCGTGGTAAAGGTAGTATTTTGGCTTTTCCCTCAAATGGAGGACCTTTAGCTCAACGTGATTAGCCCATGTGCACGAGATAGTAATGTGTAATTAAATAAAAGAAATACGACCAATGCCGACATCTATATGGGATCTCGTATGTCCGATTGAACGTATTTCACATTCAATCGAACATACCTCATCCGGCGCGGAAAAACATCGTGGTAAAGGTAGCCTTTAGGCTTTTATCCCTCAAACAGAAGACCTTTTAATCCGACGTGATTAGCCCATGCGCACTATATTACAATGCATGAATAAAAAATGAAATAATATACGGAAAGTATATAACGGAATAATAAAAGGCGCGGCAAAGTATTGTGGTAAAGGTAGTCTTTTAGGCTTTTAATCCCTCAAATAGAGGACCTTTAAACCAACGTAATTAGACCATGCGCACTAGATTACAATGCATGAACAAGGAAAAAATACATAGAAAATAAAAGGCGGAACAATAAACACGAAATTAAATACCAAAATGAAACACGTGCTTGAAAGTTCCTCAAGCGGTACATGGAGTTGTATCCCAAGTACAGACCGCACTACCGTCCATTCGGATTTGGCTACGGAATTTACGACTGGGTTTCCATCCGATATACCGTAAGGGATAGCACTCAATCATCCACCCAACACAAATGAAACCATACGTAAAACACTACGATGCATGCGAATAATCGACTAAGAATAACTGAAAAGATAAATAATAAAAAAGGGGGCCCTCAGGTCTTACCTTTTAAGATGCTCCTCGGAAGTGCGTTACGTCGTCGCCGGAAGGGTTAATGCTCCTTAAATTTTCTGGTTTTCTGGTTCAAGATTGTCCTTCATTGTTCCGCTATTTTCACTGTCGTATTCTATGTTTTCTTCACTGTTTTTTGCTGTTTTTTACTGCAGTCTTGCTCGTCATTTTTGTTCACTGTTTTGGGGGCGATATTTGGACTGTTTTGGGATGGTTCGGGGGCTGATTTTGGGAGGATTTTTTGGGACTGTTCGCTCACTATTTTTGGGTGATTGGGGTCACGGTTTCAGGGTCATTTTTTTACTGGTTCGGTTGATTTTGGGGGGATTTTGGACTGATTTTGGACTGTTTAGTCGGTAGTGTGGGCTGTAGGGTTTTTAGTTTTCACTCGGTGAATTTGATTTTTTTTTTAGTGGAGGGCTTTTGCGTTAGTGGAGTCTTTATTGTTTGTGTGGTATGCGTTTGTTGTATGGTTTGTATATTGAGTGCTTTCGGTCGGTTCGTTTGTTGAGAGTGGCGTGTTGAGTGAGAAGTGAAGGGCTGTGTGTCTTTGTAGGTGCGTGAGTGGACAGCGAGTGAGGGCTTATTGTTTGTAGGTTTAGTTGGCTTTTGTTTATACGAGAAGAGGAGCTGCTTAAGGATAAATGTGTCGGCTTTGTGTGTTTTTGCAGAGAGAGGAAAATGAGTGTTTATGGCATGGCATCGGCTTTTGTTGGAAGGGCGTGTGTTGATGGCTGTTATCGTGAGGGGTAGTTTGCTAGTGGCATGATCTGTGAGGTGAGGTGCGTGCGTGATTAAGGTTGCTGGTTTGATGGCAGTTTGCCGAGTGCGTGATTAAGGATAAATATCTGGATCAATGTTCACCCTAGGTGGTGGGGCCATCTTGTGGAGAAGCATAAATCAATCTTGTATTGTTGACTCCACCATGGAGGCAGAATATGTAGCAACTTGTGAAGCAGCTAAGGAAATAGCATGGCTCCTTAAGTTCTTGGCAGATCTAGAAGTTGTTCCAGATATGGATAAATCACTCACAGCAAGGTAAGCTCGTATAGACATGTGGGTATTCGTTGGAGCAAATACTGAATGCTCACAAGTGATTCCTAATAGTTGGAAGTACACACCACCATTAATAGGAATCTCCTCGAGTCAAGTAGCTTATGTGATCCTTTGGCTATAACATAATATTGATTTTATCTGTGTTCCTCCACACTTTGATTCCATATATGTCAGAGACCTTTCATGCTCTGGCCGCTAGATGTTCGTTTGGTGTGGAACGATACACTCGTTAATCAAATGTGTATCAAAATATGATATGTCAGCATGTATGTGTACCATAAGGGGTTTAGGTATTTATGTGAGTAAGTCACGATTCTTAGGACTTTGGCCAAAGCCGATCATCTATGGTGGATCACATATATCAGAAATGATATTCTGATTAGTTATAAAGAATCATGGATATGTCGACATGAGATGTGCGCCTCAGAAACTTTACGATGTAATCTATATTTCTTAAGCACAACTCGGATAGCCTACGATAGAGGGATTATTAAACATATGTGATGACCTCGGTTTGTATAGTTCAGAAAGGTCGTTCGTGCTCTTCCCGAATTTAGAGGTGGCCGAATTACTTACATATAAGCTAGGCTTATAAGACGAACGTGTCTCGACTTATAGAGTCCCATAATATGAAGTGTACTCGTTGAGCACTTCGGTAGCCGATAATATTTGATAATAAAAATGTTTGATATTATAATTATCAATTAAAATAATTAAGTGTTATTGGATAACTTTAATCATTTATTTTAACCCAATTGGATTAATTGGATTAATCAAAAATCACACAAGGGCTTTGATGTAACTCCATAAATATCTCTACCATTGGAGGATATTTTGGTAACTGTAAAATATGTAATAATAGATGTATTTGGCTAGATTTAATTGGATTAAATCAAAGTTGTTGACAAACAACTAATCAATTGGTTAAACTTTATCTAGATTTAATTGGATTAAATCAAAGTGGTAGACATTGAACTAATCCATTGATTAAATTTTATCTTGATTTAATTAGATTAAATCAAAGTGTAGACAAATGTGATTAGTCACACCTAATTACACATATTTGGACAAATTAGATTAATCCCACATAAAAGTTTATTAGAACTTTTATTAAATAAAATTGCATAATTTTTGCTATAAAATACAGCTTGAGATAGTTTTTAAACAAGGAAAAATAATCTAAAACAAGCATTAGTAAAACAAGGAATATTAGTCTGAGTAAAGTTTTTATGGAAGTTCTCTACAACAACAAGGAGAAGAAAATTGGATCTTCATATCAAGCTTACTAGCTTTGGAAGTTCTCTACAACAACATGGAGAAGAAGATTGGATCTTCGAATCAAGCTTGCTAGCTTTGGAAGTTCTCTACAACATTTCAACAAGGAGAAGAAGATTATATCTTTGGTTCAAGCTTACTAGGTAAGGTTGATCTTCTCTAATAAGCTATATTTTAATATTTGATACATAATAATATAGTTTGAAGTAAAAATTAGGCTAATGAATTGTGTATGGATGCTTTGAAAGCATAACCACAATATGCTTGTGATTGGGTCAATATGTTCATGTTGGACATGGAACATAAAATTAGAGTTTAGAACTCTAGATAAAAGCTGGGAGCTATGGCTAACATTATAGAATCACTTGACCACCTTTGAGTGACCTAGAATTTTTCATGAGTCACTTCATTATGAGATTCTAATTTGGTTTGTATTTTAGATTTAAAATTTACGCATGTGCGTATTTAGAATAAATTTATGTTTTTGGTGACCCCCCGCCATAGGCAAGGTTTTACCGGCAGGAGACAAGATTAACTTATTTCTATAAGCCTCTAAATTTACAGAAAATCGGGCATGATGTATCCTAAAACGGGACAACCTGGATCAAAGTACAACATCAAACAGAATCTAAGAAAACATCAAACAAACAAAAGAACCTCAGATCCACACAAAACATATCAAAATCATATCCTAAGGGCTCCGTGCCCACATCATCTATCAACACTCAAGGGCTCTCTGCCCACCACATCATAAGCAGTCAAAACATTTACTTAATATTTATACAAACAGCATGCTCAGCACGACAAATAAAATATTGATCACAAATCCTAGACCTCTAAAACTCTTCCTAGGACACTTGTGAGGGTGACTGCCGCTTGGGTGATTCGCGTCTCGAGCATGACTTCCAAAGCTGTCGTGGTTGACCAATATGGAAGCCAACCTGCAAAACTAGCAAACTGGTTTGGTTTGAGTTTTAAAACTCAGTAAGTAACCATGCTAGTATTACAACAAACAAGTCAAACTTAATCTACAAACAAACAAATCAAACATATCAGCAGTTTATTAGAATTATTAAACTGTTACAAGTTTAGATTTATCAACTTTTATTATCTTTTATACTTTACCATGATAAATTTTCATATATGCCAATTTATTTGCCAAACATTCAAATCTCGCAAAGCATCATCCCAAACATCACATAACAAGTCATTTTACTTCGAATCCATTTCCATCATATGAGACATGGAGTCAGATTTATTATACTCTATTACGATTAAGCATCTTTGAAATATTATTAAATTGATAAAACAAACATACTTTCTTCAATTCAAAACATATTTCCTTTAATTCAACACATGTTTTCTTCTATTCAAAACTTACTTTCTTCTATTCGGTTAGAAAATATCTTCAATACCAAAACAACTTACTTCAATGCCAAAACAATATTTCTTTAACCTTCTTTAACCACGATAACCTTACAATAGCTTCACACTTGGGATTCATTTGCATTCACACCTACCGCAACACACTTCTCTTATATACATGCAAATACAATTTCATAATTCCTACACATATATGTACATACCAATACAGCTTAGCAAACACGCTTTATAACCTATGATTTTCACATCGGTTTCAAATCATCCATTCATTTCACATAAACATAAACGATCCATGAATATCACGACTTCTATCATACACATACATACACTCAAACATATTAACAAACATCATGTAACCAACCACGAAGCACACATAATAATTGATACATCAAAGATCACATCATTCAACAATGCATACACACGGCTGGCTTACACACACAATGCTCGTACGTGACTCATTACCTATTTTAGAATAGGTATGAGATGAATTCCGTCCAAACAGATTCCTAACTAGCTCGACTACTATACCACGAGAACATCAACCAATTAAACATACATACATGCATACATATTACGGCACACCAAACTCATCACACGACTTCTCATACACAAGTACATCCATAAAAAACACTCTAAAATATCATTCAAATACTAACATACATACATATGTTTCAATCATACGAATATACATATTATTCGAATGCAAATGCCATAAATTTAACAGTCCTCATATATTTAATTCACCGATCAAACATACTTAGTTTCATATTTCCTATCCGGAAACCTTTGATACAGAACTTATTAAGTAAATATTTTCATTCAAGAAATGTTTAGCTTACTCTCATTCCTTTTCACACTTAATCATTTCAATCTCTATACAAATAACTCACATGTATAAGTCAATAACAACTTATTCATATTGCATACATATACATAAACTAATGTCAATTCAGAAATCATGATTTTCTCCATTAACCAATTCTGTATATCCAACCTATACATATCTTAATATCATATGCATATACGAATACATGTTTATATACTTATATATTGACATATTTCTTTACATACACACATTCATATCATTACAGGTTCATACCATTACGTACATCCATATATACGCATAAATATTAAGCTCATTAAGTATTTCACTTCATATAGAAATATTAACAAAAATCCATACATGTGGTGGTCGATAAACTTAACTATAAGTATTTCAATTTCATGGGATCAGAAAAAGTAAGTCGCGTGTTACTGTCTCTCTTTCATCACCGTTTTTGGTCTTTCTGGCTTTCCCGCCAGCCATCGTTGGATGCAAGGTGACTGAACGCTTCTCCTGGTGTCGTCGCGATGGCCGGTCCTAGCAGTCGCTGATCCAAAAATGGAGACGGGGTCGTTTTAAGGAGATGGAGAAATTATGAGAATTTCATAATTTTTGAAAACTATGGGGTATTTATAGAAAAGTTTCTAGAAATTAAATCTGACCCCCGCGAAATTGATTTTAGGTCTCTGTCATGGGACTTTCACGAAAATTTATTTAGCCCTTCAAGATGATAAAAATTTCAAAACTTGTTCAACACGAAAGTTATTCGTCTCGGAAAAATGAGTCTGATGGTTCAAGAATCAGCTCAATCAAATTCATTTACTATTTTTATAGCCGAAATAAGAAATATTTACGCGTATAACGATATAATTAGAAATCGCGCAACCGGTTCTCAGAACCACACATTTTCCAACGCGACGAAACTTCACTTTAAAATATTCCAATATATTTTCCAACACATATACTCTTATTTTTAAATACCATCATATTTCAAATCCTTAACTTTAATTCGGAAATCCTCAATTATTGTTCCGAAAAACTCGGGTTATTACAATAAAAATATTTGATATTTGAAAAATCTTATTTTATTTTATAACATGTTTTAATGTTGATTTTGATGTCAAAAATTAAATTTTGGGTGTTTCAAAGTATTTAGGGAATGTTAGAAATATATTGGGTGAAAAACCCAATTCATCAACTCTCATTCCAGCTCTCTATAATGAGAGTTGATTCATAGAAAAAAAAGAAATCAGTATTTTATGAACAGTGCGCACGTGCAATGTTCACGCGCTCTATAGCTTGATTGTGTACTGAAATTTATTTTGGCTCGTTTTTTAGCTTTCGGACTCCGTTTTAGCCTTGTTTTTTTCCTGTGTACTCGTAATGAAATATATTATTCCATTAAATTATTTAAAAAATAATCATGTTTGATATCTATGGGATAGACCCACTTCTACTGCGGGAGTACCGATCCGACCCTAAGGGTCCCACATCCGTCCCAATATAATGGTATCAGCGCAGGTCTTAACCACACAACACATGTTGCATGTTTGACATGTATTTGAATCTATGCCTCTATAATTTTAATTTAATTATGCAAAAGTCATATTGGATATGCATCCATGTTTTAAATTAAATTTTTTATTTAGACCCAAACATGTTAATGACTTGATTTTCAGAAATCTTCTGTGATTAGATGATTATTTTATTTTAAGTAATAATATTAATAATGTTGGAGAATTATTGGATGGTTCGTCTTGTCAATACAAAGATGAATGAGTTCTTATTACTTATGCCCAATACCGTCATTATTGTGAGGGTATAAGTGGTCAGAACTTAGGTCGCTCTGGAAAAATATTAGATGTAGCGTGATGAGTTGATGTAATAAACCAATACCAAAATTATTATGAGGGTGTACTTATGAAGCTGATTAGTGCACATTGACAAGTATACACCTGAAACACGTCTTAATCCAATACCGTGATTATTGTGAGGATAAGAAATAGTTCAGGACCAAACTTAGGAGTCACATGAATGTGATTGATCTTTGAGGTCTACCTAATGAATTTATGAAGGCTAAGGCCGTCATTATTGTGAGGCTAGAGTAAATATCATGGGATCCACTTCCCGTTATGAAATTTGATAGTCAAATTTCTATTTTTCGTTAAGGGAGATTACAAAATTACGTAAAGTAGTGGGATGGTACTAATAAATTTAAAATCCATAATCATATTAGTGTTTTTATACTGAAATGAATATGTTCTGCTATTGTTTAATTGTTATCTTGTAGATGGTTGTCGTGATGAAGACTAAAAAATTCACATTTATTAAAAGAAAAATTAATCATTTTACACTTGTAGTTTCATTAATCCCCTTATTTAGCATAATTACGAAATAAATATTAAATTTATGTTTTGTATAATTTATTGTGTTTTTTGTATTTATCGTGTAGATAAAATACTGCTTTGGAAGCTCAACAAGAAAAATAGATATGAAATATGAATTTCAGGCCATAAATTAAAAAGAGTGTGACAGCTAAATTCAAATCGGACTTGAAAAATATTTATCGTGTTTAGATTGACAATAAATTGAGCTTATGATGTATTTAGCTACACATGTATTTTATTATTATTATAATATATAAAAAATATATTTAGGAGGTCCCACCGAAATTTTTTATATATAATATTATATATAAAAATATTTTGGAGGTCCCACCAATATTATATATATATATATATATATATATATATATATATATATATATATATATAATTCAATGCATTATTGCATTGCTAGACAACAATGGAGTAATGTATTGCCAAATTACAAATGCAATTGCCGAGGCCTCCTATAAAAGGGGAGGGAGAAAATGGAGAGCTCCCCTCCAGTTCGAATGCGTTATTTCATTTTCCCTTTCAGGAGATTTGAGGTAAGTATCATGTGTGTTTTATTTTATTTTAGTTTTGTGTGTTTTATTTTATTTTAGTTTTTTGTAATTTATTTTTCTTTTATTAATAAAATTATGTGTGTTTTTATTTATATCGTGTTCTGCTAATTTGTATCTTGCTGGGGTAAAAGGTGAAGCTAGTTGTATGAAAATATAGGTGATTTTTATTTATATTATATTTTATAAATTGTGATAATTTTCCAAATAAAATTCATACTATTTCCAATTTATTGAGGACTCTTGACTAGCTGTAAACAGTCCCCGATTGACACAGATAATACTTGAATCCCATAAATGAGAGAAAGTGGACTATTAAAGATCTAGATTAATTGTAGGTAATACGATACCGCCTATATGGCTGGTTTTATATATTTGGCATAATTGAGTACCTAACTGAACTTATTATGGACATATATTATTACCGCTTTCTGGGTGGTTTTATATGTTTTGATATATTTAGTATCTTGGCATGACTAATTATCGACATGATGAATTACATGTGTTGGCATAATTAATACCCGATAATTATGAAATAAATTGATTGGGAAATAATTATAATTAATATTTTATAAAATGTAATTTTTTCTTATATTTGAAATATCAAGAGTGGATCCCCTAACCCTAGTATTTTATTATTTTTATTTTATTAGTTGAATTATTATTTTATCCTATTAAATGTATTCTCTATGGATTGACCCCGGACTTATTGGGTTATTTTATTACTTCGACAATCTTATACATGGGAGTAAAGAACCACATTGTGAGTTTGTCAAGTTTTTGGTTGTAACATCCCTAATTCGACAGATGCTACCGGCAGTGAATATGTCGTACTATCCCTCTGAGCCTCTGACTTTCTAACTATAAACAACACTAATATTTTTTCCTCAATCAAAATCTTATGTATAGGACTGTTGCCCAAACTTGACAACATGAAATGAAAACTCAATATTAATAACTATATAATCAATAACACTTGCTTTATAACTTTATAGACATACGTTTTAACCTTATACAACAACCAACACAATACTAGTTACTAATACATGAATTCTCTCTGATTCTAAATGAGCTCTCTCTCTCTCTGACTTGATCTGGTGGACTCCATACCCTAGTGACTGCCATCAGTATCAATCCTCCCGAGCTCGTCCTCTGAGTAACCTGCAAAATAAAGAAACTGGGAGTGGGGGTGTTAGATCATTTGAATGAACTAAGTGAGCGGATAATTTAAAAGTAGATACTAAAAGTGCTTTTAAAAGTCCATGGTTCTAAAATCATATTCATCTCAAATCATCTTTCCTAAAATCTCATCTATTAATTGAAAACCACTTTCTTTCTTGAAAACTTTTCTAAAGTTTACTTTTGAAAATCTGGTTCTGAAAAGTTGTATCTGAAAAAAGGTCTATTCTAAAAACTATTTCTGAAGTATATGTTTCTGAAAACTATCTTTGTAATCTGTATCTGAAAAATTGTTTCTAAAAACTGATATATGTCTCTGAAAGACCTGACATATGGGGCGTTACGTATCGCTGTCCCCCCATACGCCTAACTAGAGCCAGAAGTGTAAATCCATGACATTGGGACGTTACGTATCGCCGTCCCCCAAATCATGCCACTATCTGTACATGAAACTATTGGTCTTGGGGCATTATGTATCGTCATCCCCCAAGCCACTGAACGAGAATCGGGGTATAGATCTATGCTACCCTTCAAGCTCTGAATCTAGGATCTAGAGGCATATGCCATCTCTAATCCTAAACTAGGATCTGGCAGCGTCACGTATCATCGTCCCCCCAGTCCTCTACATGTGCACATGTCATCCGTCAATTCCATGTCTGTATCAAGTTACATTCTGAGGTGAGTTTTTCCCTCATGCCTCGAAAACATAAAACCATGCTTTCGAAAACATCTATTTCTAAAATATTTCTCGGAATATTATTAATTACAATATAATGCAAAACAAACTTGGCTAACGCCCTAAATGCAGAAAATGTAAGTATGATATTTAATACAATCATAAAGTAAAATCAACTTAAAAAAAGTGTGTCCACTCACAGATTTGGAATTTGGATGGCGTAATGTCACTACGCCGAAATGATTTGTGGTTCATGCGATAACCTTTAATGAGCAACTTAGTTAGAATACATATCGTAGAATACACTTCGAAACTATTATCGCTACAAGAGGGTTTTCAACTATTTCATGGTAATTTATGTATATATAAGATGGTAAGAAGTTTTTCGGGTGGTCTCTACTATCCTGAGTCGAAACTGAATTGGTAAAAAAATATCCTGGACAATGACCATGCGTCGTGATACAAAGACTTGCGCGTTGCGACGCGACCTGGAGATGGCCGAGACAGAGACCTGTTTTGGTTCGCGACGTAAGTCCACGGGCATCACGACACGTAAAAGATAAAATCGAATTGGGGCTTATTTTTCGAGACCGCGTCACGATACGCGGTGCTTGGCGTCGCGACGCGAGGCCAGTTTCAGGGCCTAATATCAACCTTTCCAAGTATAACTTGCTCTACCACACTTCCCACACTAAAACCTTCATATAAGCACCTCTTTAACTACACTATGTATACTTAAGAGGCATATTCAACCCCAATTTATGTACCAATTTATCAATAACACACAAAAGCACATTCAACTCCCCCCATTACATTCACATACACAAAAGCCTCTATCCATAATAATACTATCATGTTATTTTCCAAAATACATGCTAACAACCCAATTAAAGCCAATTTAACAATCCCAAATCTAGGGTTTAAAAGGTGCAAATTTGGGGCTTTATATTCTTTGTTCAAAATTAAAAATTGAGAAGATAGAAAGAGAATAGAAGCTTACTTGACCAAGAAAACTTGAGAGCTCATCATCATTTCTTCATTGTTTTCATGGAAATGAAGAAAAGTTTAAAGATTTTCCCTTCACTTCAAGCTCACGTTTTTCACTTCTTAAGGGATACATGAATAGTACCTTATTTATAGGTAAGGTGGTTGATTTTTGTGATAAAAATACGTGGTTGAGATTTTCCACATGCCTCATTTCTAGTCCCTTCTCGAAATTATTGTAGCCGTTACAGAAATCATGATTTTTAACCTACTTCGGGTTTGAATTTGTAAAAATATTCACCGCGAAAGTTTAGGTCTCAATCTTAACTTTCTAAAAATATAAAATTCATAAAATCAGAGTTTGTATGAGAAATTTATGGCCCAAATACTTTGGGCTATCTGGAGAGGAATATCGTACCGTCTCATATCGGAATCTCAAAAAAAAATTTGGTTGTCCCCAAAATCATTTCATGAGTGTATATGTGTCCCACATAACTATATTATGTAACATTCGTCTTAGAATGAAACAGTATTCGAGATCACAAGTCGTCTAGATTACCAGTCGTTACAAATTCTTCATCCCTTAATAGGATTCGTCCTTGAATACCTTCTGATGTTAAACTGTATAAACTTAATTTGGTTTGAAGGTTTCTGACCTCTGCTGCTCTTATTTCCCTTTACTTATTTTCTACCATTTTGCCCAAAAACTTGATACTAAGATTTTTGGGAATCTCCTTCCCCGATCTACTCCATTTGATTCTTGTAAATAAATGCTCAGCTCTGGGGGTTTGTGCCATATCTCTAGACTTCTTAATGAATGGTATCCTTCATAAAATTCTATCTATCTCTTGTTTCATTCTATATATTGTCTTGCAGGGTGTATTAGAAATACTCAATTCCTAATGATCTGAGCTTAGGTTTCCTTTGAATTGGTACTTGTACTTAACTTGTAAAGTACTTCCTGAATTTAATATATTTATGCTAGTAGGAGCATATCCACGCCCGTTTGAACTGAATCATTTCTTTATCCTTTATATTCTTTGCTATGATAACACTAATTTAAAATTTCACTTAATGTTCCTGTTACTCCTCCCTCTTAATGTATTACTACTATTCTTGATACCTCAACCGATAATTTTATTTCTTCCAACTTCAAGTATAGTTTAAATTATTCTCTCTCTCTCATCTAGTGCCTACTTATTATTAAAGGTGATAATACTTCCTATCGTTAAGTTTCTTCACGTTCTACCATAGCTCAAGATTAAGGATAATCCTTATTTATAATAAAATCTACATGCTCAACCTGAACTTGACTTTAATCTTCTTAACTTTACTACTTACCTGTCTTATTTCTTTTTTACTAGTTTTCAATAACTAATAGCTCTGTTCTTTGCGTTCTTTAATCTCTACCGATCTTAGGGACTAGTACCTTATAGTCAAGCTCTCTACATACTTCATGCTCATCTTCATAGTTTTCCAAACATTCTAACTCTCAAGATATTATTCCTGACTATTAATGTCAACTCCTACTACTTGGTTTTGGTCATTACTTATATACTTTTCGATTCTTCTTTGATGAAATTTTTTTTGTCTTATCTCAACGCTGAAAAGTTTGACATTCTGTAGAACTACTGGGCTTAACTAAGAAAGTTTATTTTAGTGCTTGTGTACTACTGACATTATTTATTTAATATCTTCAAGTATTCTATTAGTTGTCATTTGTCTTCTTTCCTGCTCTATTCTATACTTGAACTTCTTTGGTCTACGCTTCTGTCTTTCAATGTGCATGGGTATCAATTTCTACAATATTCTGGTTATGTCTACCGTTGGTTCTTTTGCATTCCGTAATTGCTTGACTTCCATTTTCTTTCTTAATCATCTCATATAGACTATGTTTATTCTAAACCTTTTACTTAACACCAATTTCTTCCGCTTTACCGCGTTCTTGTACTAAATCTGAAGACTTTTATATTTCGGTCCTATTTTTATTTCGTATCCATTTGTTTTGGGAATACCTTTGAGGTAACTACTTAGGTCTATTTTTACTGTTATTGTCTGTCGAGGGGTTGGGAGGGTGGGGTTTGGTCCTGATGTCTCTCTGGTGGTGGTAGTCTCACTATCTACCCATACAGTGATTGTACTTGTTGTTTATCTATAAGCCTCGAACTCCAATATTTACCCATCTGGTGTCGACTCTCGTACTAAAATTCTTCTGCTAAATATTACTCGAGTTTCCTATTTCACTTCACTCTTGATCCTCATTTCGACTATTGGTGATACTACTTCTTATTATGAACCTTCTCTATAGTCATGTTCTCTACAATACTCTACCATGTCGTCTCTGTTGCTTAACTACCTTTAGTCGTTACTTTTTCTCAAAATCCTATTACATTCCCTCTTGTTATTCCTCCTTAAGAAGCTTACCCTGCTACATATATTTCTTTCTTATCTCATTTTCTTGAACACTTCTCATATTTACTCTCCTGGAGACTCTATCATCTTCGGTTGCTTAAGACATTTCTACTAAATTTTTGGTTCAGGTACTGCTCTCCATCTATTTCTTCCGACTTAGTATGATAAAACTCCTTAAGAGTTATCTACTATATTTGTGGAAATCGCTCTCTCTGGTCCCTTGTGCTCTCGAGCTTTAACTCTCTTAAGGGTCCCCAATACAATGATAATTTCTATATTTGGCTCGACTCACCATAACTTCAGACTATCCTAACTCATGTTTCTTATTTATGATCTGTTGAACTCAATGGTTCGGCTGTCTAGCTATCTTGTGGTCTGTCTATTTTGTCTGATGCTCTTATTTACTTGTTCAAGTCCTTGCTAAACTCTAAGTTGAGGGGTGAATATTTGTTTTCCTTGAAGATCTGAAAAATACATATTTATGTTAACTATCTATCTCCATTGATGGTCTGATTGGTTACCTATATACCTACTGGGGGTTAGAACTACTGGACAGAAGAGTTACCGCTTATACTGTCGGAATCTGCATTGACTACTCCAAGTCATAAGGTTTCTATAATTCTAATCAACTATGTTGAAGTTTCCATTTACATTGCTGTCTCAGGCCATAATAACCATTGTTACTATATACACTGATCTTCCTTATTACTTTCCACAGCTTTCTTTATTATTTTCAAATCCTATCTTTTGGCTCTAAGTCGTGCTGTCAAGGTGAATGATAGTTCATTCTTATTGGCTATCTTCTAGATCTCTGCTCTTGCCATAAGCCATAACTATGGCACTTTGTCCTATTTTTCATACTGGTATTCTTGTCATTCCTAATCACCTCTAACCTCACGGGTCTATTCCTTTTTATACATCCACAGATTCCTACTGGCATTAATCTAATTTATAAGTTTCTGCTATGTTTGGTCTATTCTTTGTACTTTTATAAATATTGCAAGCCTTGTACTGACTTGCCTAGATTCTTAGACTATACGAGGTTCTCTTCTTCCTAACTTCGGAAGCTTTCCATGGACCATTTTCTGGGTGATCTATCCCTCAAGGTTCACTATCTTTGTCTCAGGACATAACTTCATTGATACCGAGTTTTCGTACGGTTATCTTCACCTATACTGGAAAAAGGATTGGGATAAGCTCTTACATCCTGATGGATATCATTGTCCCTATTCTAATTTTATGTGTCCTAGTAGAGTCTATTACTCATGTAGAATAGGTATGAGATAGGCTTTGTCAAGACAACTTCCTTACTGGAATCACTAGGTGGTGAGGATTTTGGTAAATCAGATCTTACCCTATATCAGTTTCTTTGGTTAAGGTAACTAATCACTTCTCTTAACGTCTTTCATTTTACTTGCTCACAGATTTGGGTTTGGGTATCCAGAACTTCTATATTAACTAATATTGATCTTTTATTTTTCTTCTTTTTCTGACTATTTTCGCTATTTGGGGGAAAGCTTTGCTATCTATAAGAGATACTCATGGCTATTGGGTCTACCAGAAGGAGTTTTCTGATGAGGAAAATAATCTTAGTAGAAACGAAAGAATCTTACTCAGGTTTACTCAATATTTTACTCTTGTTCAGGATTGCTATATTCTCTTTACTACTATAAGTTCTAGTATTCCCTTTATCCTCAATTTCTGTATCTTTCCCACTTATTGTCTCTGGTTACTTGAACCTCTATACATTATTCCTTACTTTTCCTTATAGCTTTCTCCCGAGCTCGTCCTCTAAGTAACCTGCAAAATAAAGAAACTGGGAGTGGGGGTGTTAGATAATTTGAATGATCTAAGTGAACGGACAATTTAAAAGTAGATACTAAAAGTGCTTTTAAAAGTCCATGGTTCTAAAATCATATGGTTCTAAAATCATATTCATCTCAAATAAACTTTCCTGAAATCTCTTCTATCAATTGAAAACCACTTTCTTTCTGGAAAACTTTTCTAAAGTTTACTTTTGAAAATCTGGTTCCGAAAATCTGTATCTGAAAAGGTCTGTTCTGAAAACTATTTCTGAAGTATCTGTTTCTGAAAACTGTCTATGTAATCTGAATCTAAAAAACTATTTCTGAAAATTAATCTCTGTCTCTAGAAAACCTGATGTATGGGGGCGTTACGTATCGTCGTCCCAATACGTCTAACTAGAGTCAGGAGTGCAAATCCATGACATTGGGGCGTTACATATCATCGTCCCCCAAAGCATGCCACTACATGTCCCTAAAACTAGTGGTCTTGGGGCGTTACGTATCGTCGTCCCCCAAGCCACTGAACTAGAACTAGGGGTGCAGATCTATGCTTCCCTCCAAGCTCTGAATATAGGATCTAGGGGCATCTATCATCCCTAGTCCCGAACTAGGTTCTGGGGGCGTTATGTATCGCCGTCCCCCAGTCCTCTACATGTGCACATGTCATCTGTCAATTCTATGTCTGTATCAAGTTACATACTGAGGTGGGTTTTTCCCCATGCCTCGAAAAAAAAACCATTCTTTTGAAAACATATATTTCGAAAATATTCTCAGAACAGGCTTAATTACAATATAATGCAAAACAAACTTGGCTAACTCCCTAAATGCATAAAATGTAAGTCTGATATTTAAAACAATCAAAAGTAAAATCAACTTAAGAAAAAGTGTTTCCACTCACAGATTTGGAATTTGGTTGGCGTAACATCACTGCGTCGAAAGGATTTGTGGTTCATGAGATAACCTTTAATGGGAAACTTAGTTAGAATACATATCGTAGAATACACTTCGAAACTATTATCGCTACAAGGGGTTTTTCAACTATTTCATGGTAATTTACGTGTATATAAGATGGTAAGAAGTTTTTCGGGTGGTCTCTACTATCATGAGTCGAAAATGAAATGGTAAAAAAACATCCTGGAAAATGGCCACGCGTTGCGACGCGACCTGGAGATGGCCGAGATAGAGAGATGTTTTGGTTCGCGTCGTGATGTAAGTCTACGCGGGTCGTGACGCGCAAAAGACAGAATCAAATTATGGCTTATTTTTCCAGACCGTGTCGCGTTGTGAGGCCATTTTCAAGGCTTAATATCAAAATTTCCAAGTCTAACTTGCTCCACCATACTTCCCACACTAAATCCTTCATATAAACACCTCTTTAACTACACTATGTATACTCAAGAGGCATATTCAATCCCAATTTATATACCAATTTATCAATAACACACAAGAAGCACATTCTACTCCCCCGAATACATTCACATACACAAAAGCCTCAATCCATAATAATTTTATCATGTTACTTTCCAAAATGCATGCTAACAACCCAATTAAAGCCAATTTAACAATCCCAAATTCTAGGGTTTAAAAGGTGCGAATTTGGGGCTTTATATTCTTTGTTCAAAATTGAAAATTGAGAAGATAGAAAAAGAATGGAAGCTTACTTGACCAAGAAAACTTGAGATCTCATCACCATTCCTTAATTTTTTTCATGTAAATCAAGAAAACTTTTTATATTTTCCTGTTGGGAAGCGGCAGCGAGTGCGTAGCGGAAAATTAAAATTATTATGCCCCTTTCCATTTGCCCAAGACCCATTTGTTTTGATTATTCTACAAGCCTAGGCATGTTACTATATATTCTAAGAATAAAACTCATAAAACATGCAAAGAACATAAACCTAAACATGCTAACTATCATAAGAACTCTAAATAAAATAAAAAAAGAAAAAGACTTACTTGAACCGTAGACTCCTCCAGTCCTCCCTCCAATCTACAAGCTTTTCTCGAACTCAGCAAGCTCTTCCACGTTCCAAAGAGCCACCCAAGTGTGTGGCCTCCAAAGATGCACACACCAAAGCCAAAACTCAACGGCAAGACTACGCCTTGAGTGCACGGGTATTTTGCCCTTGGTGCTAGCCTAGGCAAATACCTCAAAACTTTTAACTCGAGGTTCCTCTAGTCAATTAGACTTAAGGATCCTCAAAATCAGTGGCTTACTCTTAAAATTTAGAGTTGCTCACTTATATAAACCCAAGATATGAAAGGTTTGGTGTAAAAATTTGTGAAGAATTCTTTGGGTTTATATAGTGCTCCAAAGACAACAAAATTAATTAAGAATCTGATGTGGGATAAAAGCTAATTTAATCTTAGCCATTAGATCTTAATTTAGTGGTTTAATGAGATTATAAAACCCTAATAAGAGTTTTGGCCGAATTGAAATTCAAAACAAATAAAATTTTTTTTTTATTATTCATGTTACTATTCACATGAATAGTAATTTTCTTTTTTAATTCCAATTCCCAAAGTGCCCCCATCGTCATTCACCAATCCCTAAGCCACTATGGAACCTCATAAATTATATGTTCAATAATTAAACACATTGAACCATTTATGAACAATTCCTACGGCAATCATATATGTTGTTATATTTGTATTGTACACTGTTAACCATTGATTTCGACTTTGTTGTGTGTGACCTTTTGGGTTCCCCTCAAGTTGGACATGAAATGAATCGTGATAATTTAATCGAACATAAATTATCCTCCGATCAGATGGTCGTTCAATTTCAATGACCAAGGTTGACATCTAGCAACATGTCAAGGCCCCCAAATGAGAAGGAAAGATATATATACCCATTATGTATGCGATTTACATATGATACGGTCCCTCGCCTCACTGTATCCCCACCTATTGACCTAGGGTACGGAAAGTGTCTACCCATATGGTCAAAGGTATAATGTTGATAGTGTCATGAATCATGCTAACCCAAGAATCTCACATGATTCTTTCGATGTGGCCAGAGTCTCAAGCACTGATCACACATATCAACCCGCGAACTGGAATACTACTCTTATAAGAAAATATTATCCGAGAGAGTGGTGATTCTCTGTTGTATCTTTATAAACTCCATGTGTTTCAACAAATGACCCAATCATACCCTTATGACCGGATCTTTTGAACCGGGGAAGGAGAATGTCAAAGTTATTTGATCCACACATAAGATTGTAAAGACCTCATGTCTAAGGACTAGTCATATAATCGATACATGAAAGTTCTCACAGACACATGGGATAAACACTCTATATGAAAACTTTCGGCAGTCAGTTCGATGGACACGAGAAACTCATGTATCCATGTGATACACCAAGCGGACGAATCTCCGCTAGTAGCCTATGAGATCAGCTACCCCACTTAAGGGCGGATCATATCATCATGCTAGTCTCTCCGTTTTGTGAACGCCTAGATTATTCACAAAACTATGACTATGAACATTTAAGAGTAATGATTCTCATAAGGCGTGGAAGCCATCGTCTTATTACTCCAAAGGATTTATTACAGTGTTGATGATTCATATAAGTTATGTAAGACACGTATAATAAAGATTTCCATTTTATTAATTAATGAAAATATTACAAATACATGTACATATAGCCCATCCACAAGTTGGGTATAGGGCATATCCCTAACATTTCCCCTCACTTCAAGCTCACGTTTTTCATTTCTTAAGGGATGCATGAATAGTGACTTATTTATAGGCAAGGTGGTTGATATTTTGCCATAGGTCCCATTTATAGTCCCTTCTCGAAATTACTATAGCAGTTACGGAAATCACGATTTTTGACCTACTTTAGGTTCGAATTTGGAAACACTTTCAACGTGGAAGTTGTGGGTCTCGATCTTAGATTTCCGAAGATATAAAATTCATAAAAAGTAGAGTTCGTATAAGAAAGTTATGGCCCAAAAACTATAGGTTATCTGGAGTGGAATATCGTACCGTCTCGTATCGGAATCTCGAAAAATTTCCCGGTTGTCCCCAAAATCATTTAATGAGTGTATATGTGTCCCATATAACTATATTATGTACCATTAATCTCAGAATGAAATAGCAGTCGAGATCACAAGTCGTCGATGATTACCGGTCGTTACATTGGCGCTATTGTCGGGAATAAAATTTAATAGATAGAATAATAATTTAACAATATTATATTTTTTCCCCTTTAAGTTTTTTTAAAAGACCAAGTTTGCCAATTTATAAGAAAATTGGATGGGAAGCATATCATCGACCCATAGAGGGCGTTCAAGTCGTTACTAGACGTAAAACCAGAGGAAGATGTGCGCCAGAATCACAACTACATTTCAATTTATTGTTTTAATTTTCTTTTATTGTTTTAGGCTATAACATTTTTTTTAATAGCAGTGTTGTAGATTCAATTGTCAATACCACACTAATCAGGTGATGTCTTCTAAACTCTGCTTCTTCTTATTGAGACATTGGGGAACATGTCTCAATTTGGTTAGGGGGAGGGGAAAATTGACTATAATGCTTTTATTTTTATTTGTGTTATTTTAATTTTTTTTAAATATTTTGTTTTATGTAAAAAAAAAAAATTGTTTTTGTTTTTATGTTATTTCGTAACAAGTTATTTTTTTGTTCATTTCATTTTGAATTATTTAAATTTGTGAATTCTCGATAATAATGATTAAATTTGATATCCATATGCTTATTTGACAGGTAATAACATGAATGGTAACATATGATCATAGGTTGTACATGAAAATTTTATAATATTCAGTTATTTAGTTTGTTGGAGGGAGCACATAAAGGTAATGAAATCTATATTCATATTTCAATTAAAAAACTAATCAAGTTTTTACTTAATAACCGAAAATCTTGCATCAGCAAGCAGTGATTGCTCGCGTAAAACGGTAGAGCTTGAGTTAGTTTTAAAAAAAAGTTGATAATAATCAAGCTTTTACTTAGTAACCAGACATCTTGCCTCATTAAGCAGTGATTGTTCGCGTAAAACAGTCGAGCTTGATTTGTTTTAATAAAAATGTGTGTGTGAATAAGTTCGATTTCGTAGTCTCTCTAACTTGAGCAATTAAGTCTGTAGGGGTGTTTTAACACTTAATGCCCTAAGACCAACTGGTTTGGGAGTCACTGGCCCAAAACTCGTTACATGGGTTAAAGAGAATGCTTAAGGAAATCAAACACTTCTTCTTTTTAACATCTGAGATTTGAGTAATTAAGTACGTTGGGGTGTCTTAACACTTAGTACCCTAAAGCCAATTGGTTTGGGAGTCACTGGCCCAAAGCTCGTGACAAGGGTTAAAGATGTATTAT
>SKCR01049054.1:0-50221 GCA_019454045.1 Zanthoxylum bungeanum
AGAAGAAGGTGGAAAAAGGGGAAGTAAATGGGAAAACGAACTACTGCAGTTGGAGAATCTGATGTTCGAAGAAAGCAATAAGATGGGTGAAGACGGAGTTGCAAATTATAGAGATGTTTGTGTTCTCGATCTTATTCAATTGTGATCCTGCATTTTTAATAATAAAGACATTGATTTTGCCTACATGTTCGAGTCTTTTCCTCAATAGTTAAGCATGAGTCCAATGATGAAAATATTTACTTTGGGATGAAACCTTAGAAACGATAAGTGCGAGATGCGCTCTCGTTCGGTATTCTGAATAGTTGATCTCGGATAGACTCACGAGCACTTAATTACGGGATCTTAGCAGTAGAGGCCTGAGTAGTCGACAATATGACTAGTTGAAGAGATGATAGATCAGTGAATGACTGTTTACCTGGATGTCCATCATGGTTTACTTATGCTAAGATATATGATATGGTTGGAAACAAAGAAAAAGTCGCTGCAATGAAAAGAAAAAAATAAAAATAGACCGCCTATAACCGATAAGCGTGAAGCTACCCATGGGCGAGTATTAGAACCACCATGAAGAGAAATACTACCTTAAATGGTAGGTGTGTCAGAAAAAGAGAAAAGAAAGAAAAGAGAAAAGAAAGAAATAAAAAGAAAAAAAAGAAGTTCGAAATGTAAAGAAGAAAAGAAGAATAAAACCATATCATGTTGAGTACGAGAAAGTAATCGCAGAGTATGATCAAGACATCTCGGTTGGTTTGACCCACTAATCCAATTCTACAAAATCATCGAGTTGGCTACTTAAGGATTAAGCTGCGAAAGAGCCTAGGCACACACACACTAGGATCTAGTTCAGATCACTCATTCAGACGAACCGATTTGAGTATGTTAAGTACTTTGAAGGTTCTTTAGTTTCAACGCGAAGCATCCGTAAAGGATAAAAATATGTTTGGCTACTAGAACTATCTCGTGAGAGGGAATACAGCATGTTGATATGCAAACCACATCAGTGTCAGTCTGGGGGCGAGGCCCGCATCACATCATCAATATCAATCTTGCCAGGTATGGCACTCTAGGGGCGAGGCCCACACCAACGTCAGTGTCAGTTGTGCCAGGTATGACACTCCAGGTATGGAGATACAATATCAGTTCTACCGGGTATGCCACTCCGGGTATGGAGATACAGCATCAGCTCTGCCAGGTACGACACTCCGAGTATGAAGATATCACTGCGACACTCTAGGTATGGAGAAGCAACCGCAACACCTTGAGTATGAGGTTTAGCACGCCGGGTATGACACTCCGGGTATGGGGATATCACGGTGACACTCTAGGTATGGAGACGCAACCGCGACGCCTCGGGTATGGGGTTTACCATGCCGGCTATGGCACAACCAAATCAACTCAATTTAAAGACATTTTTAGGCAAAGGACACCAAGGAGAACAAGGAAGATCTAACCCAGCGGAATAGGAAACATATCCATCCATACATGCATACATGTCACATACATGCATGTTTTTGTTTTGTTTCGCAGGTTTTGAAGAAAAGGTAAGAGCGGCAAAGACAAACAGTCTGGGAATAAAGCCCACAATCAATTCAGGGAACAAGACCCTCAGCTCACTTCGGGAACAAGACCCACAATTCAGGGAACAATACCCTCAACTCAAATTGGGAACAAGAACCACAGGAATATGACCCACCATTTAGGGAATAAGACCCTCAGCTCACTTCGGGAACAAGACCCACAATTCAGGGAATAAGACCCATAATTCAAGGAACAAGACCCTCAGCTCACTTTGGGAACAAGACCCACTATTCAGGGAACAAGACCCACAATTCAGGGAACAAGACCCTCAGCTCACTTCGGGAACAAGACCCATAATTCAAGGAACAAGACCCTCAACTCAAATCGGGAACAAGACCCACCATCCAGGGAACAACACCCTCAGTATAAACCATCACGGTGTTAAGTATCAGTAGCAGTATTACCGGGTATGGCACTCTGGGGGTGAGGCCCGCACCTTTATCACTTTAACTAGGTATGGCACTCTAGGGGTGAGGCCCACATTAGAATATAGCATCAGTTTTACCGAGTACGACACTCCGGGTATGGGGATATCACTACGACACCCTAGGTACGGGGTTAGCACGCAAGGTACGGTATGTGGACTATTACTATTATGGACTACCGCGACACCCTAGGTATAGGGTTTAGCACGCCATGTACGCCATGTGGACTATTGCTATTGTGGACTACTGTGACACCCTAGGTAATGGGGTTTAGCACGCCAGGTACGGCATATGGACCATTGCTATTTTGGACTACCTCGACACCCTAGGTACGGGGTTTAGCACGCCAGGTACGGCATGTAGCCTATTGCTATTTTGGACTACTGCGACACCCTAGGTACGACATGTGGACTATTGCTATTTTAGACTACTGCGACACCCTAGGTACGGGGTTTAGCACGCCAGTTACGGCATGTGGACTATTGCTATTATGGAGTACCGCGACACCCTAAGTATGAGGTTTAGCACGCCAAGTACAGTATGTGGACTATTGCTATTGTGTACTACTGCGACACCCTAGGTACGAGGTTTAGCACGCCAGATACTGCATGTGGACTATTACTATTGTGGAATACCGCGACACCCTAGGTACTGGGTTTAGCACACCAGATACGACATGTGGACTATTGCTATTATGGACTACCGCGACACCCTAGGTACGGGGTTTAGCACGCCAGGTACAACATGTGAGCTATTGCTATTGTGGAGTATTGTGGACTACCGTGGAGTATTTTGGACTACCGTGGACTATCGTGGAGTATTGTGGACTATCGTGGACTATCATGGAGTATTGTGGACTACCGTGGACTGTCGTGGACTATTATGGACTACCGTGGACTATCGTGGAGTATTGTGGACTACCGTGGACTGTCGTGGAATATTGTGGACTACTATGGACTATCGTGGAGTATTATGGACTACAGTGGACTATCGTGGAATATTGTGGACTATCGTGGAGTATTGTGGACTACCGTGGGCTATTGTGGACTATTGTGGACTACCGTGGACTATTATGGTCTATCGTGGAGTATTATGGACTATCGTCGAGTATTGTGGACTATTGTCGAGTATTGTGGACTACCATGGACTACCGTGGACTACCGTAGACTACCGTGGACTATCGTGGAGTATTGTGGACTACCATAGACTATCGTGGAGTATTGTGGACTATCATGGACTATCATGGATTACCATGGACTACTGTGGACTACCGCGACACCCTAGGTACGGGGTTTAGCACGCCAGGAATGGTACATCATCAAATTCAGTTCAGAGCAACAGGAAAACCAGGTGACAGCTGGTGAGCCAGGTAAGTGAAAATACATTGCACGTACTTTGATAGGATTGTCATTGTCACACACTACACAAGTCCCATCAAAGTGGGGGCGACTGTAGGCACTGTATTTTTACATATAAGTCTCTATGATGAGTCTCATATGGAGGCACTACCTTTTAAATTGCAAAAGTCGAGAGCAACGGATGTCAGAAGGGTAAAGTTGGAAATTGGCTTTTTTGTTGGATTTAATTAGATTGTCTAGCTTTGGTTTGCTCGTTGAATCTTTGTTTCAAAGTTTATCCTCGGCCCAAAACCCCATAAGCCACTTACCAAACCATACACCAAGCCCAAATACACGAAGTCACCAAAAACCCAAGGCCCATGCCCATAGCATGACCCACACACCCATCACTCTCCTAATTAGCAAGATGCACATTTAACACATGCATAAATCTAGCCAATCCTTTCCTAAATAAAATAAATCTCATGGATCCCTTTCCAAATCAAAAGCAATCACCATCCTAAATTAGAGAGATTGATTCCTTATGAGATACTAATTAGGATATGTCACCATCAGTAGGAGATCCTTTCCTATTCGAACTAGGATTGCGTCCATCTCATTGCCTATAAAAAGAGGCATTCACCACCCTTCCAAACCCAAGAGCATTCACGCATATTCACATAATAAACATAAGAGATCTTTCACGTAAATCAAAACCCAGTAAATCACCTCCATTACCGCACAAACACCCCCCATATTTGTGCACCTTCTGCCCATAAACATCCTGCCCACCAAACTATCTGGACATTCACACACAAAACCCACTGAAACACCTCTGAAACTGCCGCACAAACCACCAAGTTTTCTACCCAAAACTAACACACAAACTGCCAAGTTTTCCCCTTAAATTGCCGCACAAACACCCACTCACAAATCAACAGCCTACTACCTTGTTCACAGCCTGCCTCATTCACAGCATGCCCCATCCTTCACGCCACCTGCCCTCCTCACGATACTGACTCTTTACTCACACCACATTTACGTATAACCCTCACTACCCTACCCTGCCTTTAACGTAAGCCACATGTCCTTCAAGCAACCATCACGCCTCAAGCACCTTCAAATAACCACGTAGTAGCCCTTGACTCTCCACACTGCCCCTTAACGCATCAGCCACTGCCTTCATCACACGTGAAAACACTACCCGTCATCACGCCCTACACCTCATGCAAGTAAGCCCCTTCAAGCAGCCCTACGCCTCACTGCCCTCACCAAATTAACGTGAAACACACTAAAAACGCACAACCCATAATTACTGAAAACTGTCCAGAATTTTGCCTAGTGAAACCCCAAAACTGTACTGTAAAAAATAGTCAAAAAACTGCCCAAAGTAGTAAAAGAAACTGCATTATTTGACTATCGAAACTGCATCTTCTTTTACCACCGAAACAGCCCTTATTTTACCCCCTTAAAATCACGAGGAAATAGCAGCGAAACGGAGTGAAAATAGCGGTCCAAACAGCGAAACAGCGGAGGAAAACCTTGAGTTAGTAAACCGGAGAAGTTGCGAATTATCAACCCTTTCAACGCCCATGAAATGCACTTCCAAGAAGTGACATAAAAGGTTAGACTTGAGGGCTCCTTCTTTATTTATTATCTTTCGTTCTTTTATTTATTTTAATATATTATTGCATGAGAGTCGTTTGTTGATACATGATGTGATTTTCGGATGAACGGAAAGCATGTTCTCTTTTATGGTATATTAGACGGAAACCCGAACGTAAATTCCGTAGCCGAATTCGAATGGACGGTAGTGTGGTCTGCACTCGGGATACAACGCCACGTACCATTTGAGAGACACACGTATTTCATTTCATCCAACCATGTATTTGAGCATGATTAGGTTGCTAGTACTTTATTTATTATTAAAGCATGATTTAGTCTAGTACATCATTTATTTTTAAGCGTGAGTATGTGACTTCTTTATGCATGATTTAGTTCTTTAATTTTGCATTAATAATTTAATTTACATTTTATTTAAGTAGTTATTTATTTTTTCTTGGTGTTTTATGATTCGACATGCTCGTTGTGTGATATCGTATGCTTGCCGTTATAATGACTTATTTTCAAAGCATGCGAACTTAGTTACATGATTTATTTTGATGAATGAGAACTAGACCTAAGTTACCTTTGAGCATACATGTTGAGTACATTCGGTTAGTTTATTGCACAAATCATATCATTACAAGTGACATAAGTAAGGGACCATTCTAAACCCAACGGTTTGAGGTCTTCCCTTGCGAGGGGTGAGTGCGGCCTTAAATCACATTTTCCCGGTTCACACCGGGTGGCGACTCCATGTTATTTCTCCAGTTTAGTTACCCCGCGAACTATTCCGTACTCCCAACTAGGCCACAAGCCTAGAACAGCATCGTCAACATCTGTGTCCTACAATCGCCTCATCAAATCTCATGTTCCAAGATCTGGACGCTTGCTTAAATCCGTAGATATATCTTCCCAACTTGCAAACCTTTTGTTTTTTGTCTTTGCTAATAAAAATTTTTGGTTTCTCCATATAGATGTTCTCTTCAAGATAGCCATTTAAAAAGGCAGACTTGATATCCATATTCCAAATTTGATAATCATGGCTACTGGTGAAAAAATTCCTCATAGTCAACTTCTTTTTTTGAGTATAACCTTTTTGCCACTAGCCTTGATTTTAATGTCTTTACATTAACATCCATTCCGTTATTTCTTTTATAGATCCATTTGCACCCTATAGGAGTTACTCCTTCAGGTAGCTCTACAAGCTCCCTGATTGAGTTCGAATACATGGATTCCATCTTAGGTTTTATAGACTCAAGCTCTTTATCATTGTCATGATCTTCCATTTCACATCTTTTTGACAATGGGCCATCCTTTCCGTCATCAGTGATAGCAACTTCTACTTCACCTTCTTATCTATAGCCAGAATATAGTTGTATTATTATAGGACACAGAAATCGGTGACGCTGTCTTAGGCTCGTGGCCTAGTTGGGAGTACGGAATAGTCCATGGGAGACTAAATCGGAGAATGACAGAGTCGCCACCCAGTGTGAACTGGGAAATAAGGCCGCACTCACCCCTCATAAGGGAAGACCTCAAACCGTTGGGTTCGGAATGGTCCCTTACTTATGCCACTTGTAATGAAAGGATTAGTGCAATAATCTAACCAAGTCTACACAACATACAACCTATATCTAAGTTTACATATACCTACATCTAAGTTTTCATGCATAAAAGTAAGTTGACACAACAACAAGCAAACAATCTCATGGACACATTAAATTGATAAATACGGAAACATAAATAAATAATCTATTATTTAAACATAAACATTGAAAAGGTATAATTAAGCTCTTATCATGAAAGAAAGACCTAAATCATGAATGAAAAATATAACAAACTATTTCTAATAAACAATGAATAAACACAAGATTAGATGAAACGAAATATGTGCTTTTCTCAAGAGGTACGTTGAATATATCCTAAGTTCAGACCGCACAACAGTCCATTCACATTCGGCTACGGAATTTATGTCTGGGTTTCTATCCGATATACCGTGAGAGATAACACAAAATCATTCTTCCAATAGCCATAACATACATAAACCACAATACGCATGCGAAGAAATAATAATAAATAATAAATAGAACGAGAATAAATAAAAGGGTGCCCTCAGGTCTAACCTCTTAAGTCGCCTCTTGAAAGTGCGTTACGCGGTTGTCGGAAGGGTTGATGCTCTGCAACTTTTCTGATTTACTGGTTCATTATTTTCCTTCGTTGCCTCGTGTCCGAGGCTGTTGTTTGCTCTATTTTACTGCTGTTATTGGTCATTGTGTTTGGTTATTGCTTGCGATATTTGGGCAGTTTGTGGGAGGATTTGGTGGACTATTTTTATGGGCTTTAGGTGTAATTTTTACGGTGAAACTGGACTATTTTCCTGGGCAGATTTTTTGGTGAAAGGGTGCAGTTTTTTCAGGTGCAGTTTGCGGTTAAAGGGTGCAGTTTTTTCAGGGCATAATTTTCAGTAACTACATGGGCCGTTTTAGGCTATTTTTTTGGTGATATAAGGTGCAGTTTTTGGACAATTTTTCGATGATATAAGGGGCATTTTTTGTGGATATTTTTTCGGTGGTATAAGGGGCAGTTTCGGTGGATTTTTTTTTAGTAGTTATAGGGTGCTTTTCAGTGGTGATTTAGGGGGTTGTGACTTGCGGTTTAAGGATGCAGTTCATGGGTAATTTCGATGGTGATTAAGGCAGTTTCAGTGGTTGTTTAAACCAGCTGATTTGCGATAATGGAAGGGTGTTTTTTTATTGTGTTTGTGCGGTAATGTAGGCCTGGTTTTTGGTTGGGATTTATGGTAATTGTAAGGGCTTTCAGGGGGTGTTTTTTCGGTAATGGCAAAGGAAATTGCAGGTTGTGTTTTCGGTAATGGAGGGCTTGTTTTTCATGGCAATGAGGGGCTATTTTTCTTTACTTTTTGTGTGAATGTGATAGGGGTGAAAGGTTTGGTTTACGTCTCTTTTCATAGGAGAAGGTTGAGGTTATCCTTGTACGGGAAGGGAAAGTGTATTGTGTAATTATAGGGGATATCTCTAATTAGTGTGTCATAAGAAAAAATCTTTTTATTTAGGAAGGCAATTTGTGGGATTTGATTTAGTGTAGGCATGTGATTTAATTTAATTAAGAATGTGATTTATGGGATTTGATTTGATTTTTTTTTAATTCAGGAAAGTGAGTTGATTTGATTCTTTTAATTCGGGAAGGTAATTTGATTTGATTTCAACATTTGCTTAATGTGTGGATTTATTATTTTGGAGAGGATGGGCGTGTGGCTTGGAAGGCTTGGGCGTGTGTTTGGGTTCTTTTGGTTGGCTTGGTGTATGGCTTGGTGGTGTGTGGGCTTGGTGTGTGGCTTGCGGGGTTTTGGGCCGAGGATAAATTTTAAAACAGAGATCTAACAAGCAAACCCGAACCTAAGCAAACGAATTAAGTCCAACAATGTATCAATTTCTGAATATTTCCTTCCGACGTCCGTTTCCTGCGACTTCCACAACTTAAAAGGTAGTGCCTCCGTACGAGGCTCATCATCGGGACTTATATGTAAAAATGTATTGCCTACAATCGCCCCCACTTTGATAGGACTTATGTAGTGTGTGAAATGATAATCCTATCAAATTTTATGCAATGCATTTTTACTTACCTGGCTCGCCAGCTACCACTTGACTTGCATGTTGCTTCGAACCGAATTGATCTGGTGGTGAGGTGCTACGACCCCTGAGGTTCATCCCTACAACAAACTGCGATCTCTAGGAATCACTACTGAACTAAACTTATATGGTGGCGAGGTGCTTTGACCCCTGTGCTCTTTTCCCGAACCACCGAATGTGGGCTTTGTTCCTGAACCGTACTGATGATGTGTGGGCCTCGACCCTGGGACGCGTCCCAAAAATATTACTGATGTGTGGGCCTCGACCCTAGGACACATCCCAAAAAATGCTAATGGTGTGGGCCTCATCCCTGGGATGCATTCCAAAAACTGTTACTGATGTGTGGGCCTCGACCATGGGATGCATCCCAAAAACTGCTAATGATTTGTGGGCCTCCACCCTGGGACCCATCCCAAAACTGCTGCTGATGTGGACCTTGACCCTGGGACGCATCCAAAAACTACTATTGGTGTGATGGTTCATTCCCGAACAGAGCTGTATGAGAAAGGGTAGACTGGTCGCCCCCAGTCTCGGTTCATTTTTTTGTTCTTTACTGCTTTCATGAGGTCAAGGTAGATCTCCCTATGTGATGTTACATGCCAACATACTATACTGCCTCTCACGAGATAATCCTGAAAGGCTAAACATATTTTCAACCTCAAAGGATGCTTCGTGTTGAAACCAGAGAACCTTCAAAGTACTTGATACACTCAAATCCAACTGTCAGAATGAGTGATCTGAACTAGACTCCCAGTGTGTGTGCGCCAAGGTTCTTTCGCAGCTTAATCCTTAAGTAAGCCAACTCGATGATTTTGTTTCAAAGAATGGGATCAGTGGGTCTAACCAACCTAGATGTCTGGATCATACTCTGTAATTACTTCTTCGTACTCAACATGATATGGTTTTCTTCTTCTTTTCTTTCGTCTCTATTTATTTATTTTTTCAACACACCTACCCTTTAAGGTAGCATTTCTTCTCATGGTGGTCCTAATACTCGCCTATGGGTAGCTTCACGCTTATCGGTTATAGGTGGTTTATTTTTACACTTCAGAGACTTTTTCTTCATTTCCAACCATATCACGTATGATACGTAAATCAGAATGGACTTCTAAGCAAACGGTCATTCACCGATCCACCATCTCTTCAACTAGTCATCTCGCTGACTTCTCAGGCTTCTACTACTAAGATCTCGTAATCAAGTGCTCGTGAGTCTAGCAGAGATCAACCACTCAGAATATCGGATGAGAGCACATCTCGCACTTATCGTTTCACCCTACAGCAAACAATATCATCACCGGACATATACCTAACCATCAAGGACTTCTCTCCTTTTTTTTCACTCGACTGGAATTCTTCCTCTCAACTACTGATAATGCGGGCTTCATCCTCTGGGATTCATTCTTAAAACTGACACTGATATGGGATTCGCCCCCTTAGAATTCATTCCCGAAACAAACACTGATATGGGCCTCAACCCTGGGATTCATTTTCGAAACTGATACTGATATGGGCCTCAACCTGGGATCCATTCCTAAAACTGATACTGATGTGTTGCTGATTCTAGTTGCCTTATATTTGCCACTTTCTCCTCCTTTTTGAAACTTGTAAATACAAAACAGAATAAGCACAAAAAAGAATGCAAGTGCGTTACGTGTATGCATGCATGCATGAATGAATTTCCTATTCCGTTGGGTTAGGTCTTCCGCCAGTCCCCCTGATGATCGTTTGGTCTTCTCTTCCTCAGGAAAAATACTGCTTCAATCTGTCTACGTTGATTGGCTCGGTAATCCCTTCCAAATCTGACAGTCTCATTGCCCCATTTCCCATTACTTTCTAGACTATATAGGGTCTTTCCCAGTTAGGTATGAACTTTCCTCTCGGGTGTGTCATCGATGGCTTTGACTGCTTGAGTGCTAGGTTACTTTTCTGATCTTGGTAGGACGCACCTTCTTGTTGAATGCTCGAGCCAACCTCTTCTGGTATAACTGCATATGATGTAGGGATTTCATTCTCTTCTCATCCAGCAGTGCTAATTGTTCAAATCTCTGCGAGGCACATTCTTGCTCAGGTAATTCTAATCCTAATACCCACATAGACTGTATCTCAACTTCCACTGGTAGTACCGCTTCCATTCCGTAGACCAAAGAATAGGGCGTGGCTCATGTTGCTGTTCTCACAGAAGTTATGTACCCCCACAGTGCATACGGTAGCTTGTCGGCCCAATCTTTGTAGTTCTTCATCATTTTGGCAAACAACTTCTTTATTGTCTTATTGGCTGCCTCGACTGCCCCATTTGTCTGCGGTCTGTAAGGTTATGACTTGTTATGTCCTATCTCATACCTCTGTAGCATTGCCTTTGTTTCTCCTTGAAACTGGACTCCGTTGTCTGTTACTACATGATGTGGAATCCCATATCGACAAATGATGTTCCGGGCTATGAACTTTGCCATCTGCTTTGCTACGACGTTGCGAAATAACTCAGCCTCTACCCAATTCAAAAAGTAATCTACTGCCACTACTATGAAGCGATGTCTGTTTGATGCGTGCTGTCGAATTTCTCTGATCATATCAATTCCCCATTCTGAGAAAGGCTACGGCTCTGATAGCCCGTGCAACTCTGTGTGCGGTAAATGGTTCAAGTTATCGTGCGCTCGACAATCATGGTAATATTTTACCAGCTTCGCGCAGTCAGCTTCCATGGTCAACCAGTAGAAGCTTTGTCTCACTATATTACGGGACAAGTTCAATCTGTTCATGTGCAGTCCACATACTCCAGTGTGTACTTCTTTCATCACTTTCTGAGCTTCTTCTTTTCTTAAACACTTCAGCTGGATGCCATTCGCTTGTCTCTTGTATAGTTCTCCATTCAAACTCACAAACTAAGAAGCTAACTTATGAATAGCTATCCTGTCTTTCCTACTCGCTTCTTCTGGGAATTCCCTGCGTTCCAAGTATCTCTGAATATTGTAATACCAAGGTTTCCCATCGTTTACCTCTACTTCTAATAGCCTTTCTATCTCATAGATGGGTCTGCTTGCTGTTGCCAGCACTAGAGGTCTCATCATCAACTTCTTCGGATTTTCCCAAGTTGCGGCTAGTGTAGCTAACGCGTCGACCATTTGGTTCTCTTCTCATGATAAGTGCTGGAACTTACAATCGGAGAGGCCCTATGCCAGACTCCTGAGGTGGAATAAGTAGGGTTTCAACTGTTCTTCCTTCAATTCCCATTCTCCTTGCATCTGTCGGACTACCAACATCGAGTCTTCGTAGATTTCGACATTCTTAACCTTCAAGATTATCAATGCCATCAGTCTGAAGGCACACGCTTCATACTCAGCCATGTTGTTGGTTACTTTGAACGTCAACCTCTTGGCCATAGGCAGTGTTTCTCTGTCGTGAGTTACTATCACAATCCTTATTCCAGCTCCTTTGTAATTTACTACTCCGTCAAAGTACATCTTCCATCCTTGGACTATTATCTATCGGTTGTAATGCCAGGAACTCCGCTATAGCTCGCCCTTTGATTACTTTAGAAGTGAGGTACTCAATATCAAACACTGTCAGCAACACCAACCATCTGCCTAACTTCCCTACTACCGAAATTACTGAATGCAGATACTTTATGGGATTTTCCTTTACTACCACTTCGATCTTGTACGATTGGAAGTAATGACGCAGTTTTCTGGATGCCCACACTACTTCCAAATAGATCTTCTCTACTTCTTGATAGCGGGCTTCGTACGAAAGCATCTTCTTACTGAGATAGTAGACAGTATGCTCTACCCCCGTCTCATCTTCTTGTACCATCATCACCCCCAACGCTTAAGGTTCTATGACCAAATATAATACCAATGGTTTGCCTGGTCTCGAAGGTTTCAAGACAGGAGGTTTCACCAAGTATTCCCTGATCTTGTCGAAAGCTTCTTGGCATTGCTCATTTTATTTCACCGACTGGTCTTTCCTCAGAAATTTGAAGATAGGCTCGCATATTGAAGTCAACTTGGTGATGAACCGACTAATGTACTGAATTTTCTCAAGGAATGCTCTCACTTCTTTCTCTGTCTTCGGCGTAGGAATTTCAGTAATCATTTTGATCTTCTTAAGGTCTACTTCTATTCCTCCCATTCCGATAGTGTGTCCTAGTAACTTTCCTGACGTTACTCCGAACACGTACTTTTTGGGATTTAGTCACAAGTTGTACTTGTCGACTCGTTCAAGAAACTTCTCCAGTACTTTTATGTGTCCGCTTCTTGTCTCTGATTTCACCATCATGTCATCCACATATACCTCGGTTTCTTTATCCAGCAAGTCGTGGAATAACATAGTGGCCATCCGTTCATAAGTTGCACCTGCATTCTTAAGCCCAAACGACATCACCTTGTAACAATACATACCCCACTCCATGACAAAGGCAGTCTTATACTTATCTTCTTCAGCCATAAGAACCTGATTATATCCGGAGAACCCATCTGCTGTTGGAAATTAATTTAGGTCCCAAGATCAAACAAGCAATGAAAACATGTGTGGATACATCAACGGAGGTAGCGGAATACTCACATCGATCGGTTGAGTCGATTTGGAGACGAATCAAGCCTAAAAGCTCACTACCTTAGGAGCCAAACTGCAGTAGTCCACTACCCTCCAAAACAGATTTTTGAGATGATAAACGGAGCTCCAAACTTCGTCAAATGGATCCCGGCTCATGGGTGAACCTCCCTACCACCTTCGCAAGACTCGTAGTGTGCTAGCACTTGCGGTTTTCACCATGAAAACCCAACTCTTGGCTTCCCTAGCTCACGCCATTTTGGCTTCCAAAACAGTCCACTTTTCAGTGTTTGGGCGTGAGGTGTATGAGAGAAAAGAGAGAGATGAAAGATGTGTGTGTTCTGTTTTGAAATTCATTTCAAGTATATCTTATATGCTTATGTGAATTTCAAATGCATTTGCTTTAATTTCCATTTCATTTACTTTTAAAAGTCAAACTATTAAAGCCATCAAGTACACATCATGTCCATCAAGTCACATCTACTTTAAGTCATATCAACTTTAAGTCATGTCTTTCAATCAATCAATCACATCAATCAATCAATCAATCACTCAAAGTGACTTTTGATTTGACGCTTGATGTGACGATTGATTTGACGCTTGATGTGACTTGCGTCGCCGCACTCGAATTCGAAATACGAATGCGCTCGCAATCACACTCGGGCTCGGGTTCGCTAATTCCAAATTAACGATTTTTCCGTCGCGTCGCAATTAAATGATTACGCCTAGCGAATTCACTATACACGTCGCTAACGAATTAATTCTAAATTAATTCGTTCGCCCGAATTAAAATCTAATTTTAATTCCGCGTCGAAATCTAATTTCGTTTAATATATCAAATATATTAATTTACCGATTAATTCCAAATTAATCGTTATCTCTCTCTAGAGGATATTTTATCCTAGATAAAATATCTCCGTAATTAATCCTAGATTAATTTTCTCTCTCTTCTATATAATCCTAGATTATTCAAGAGTGCGAGTTGTGAGTCATCGGTGGATTATCGGGAAGCGACCCATGAGATCTCCGGATAAGTTGGCAGTAAATACGGTCGTCGGAGTATCCGAATCACGTACGTACCAAGTACTACGTTCTACCGATTTACGAGACAAGGTCGACTCCTAGCAAAGCACGATGTCTACCAAATTCTCCGGTCATATTCATCTAAGAATATTAAGATCTGTATCAAGCGTAGTATACCATTGTATTGTGCGTATCGGCCCAGTATCGGATAGTCACGTGCTAGGGCTGGGGTTGGATAAGTGTCTACCCCGTCCGAAGCACATATCGGATGTCTGGTAACTAGTCTCTATAATCGGATATTCATGATCTGGTCATAATATCACGATTGGATGCGCTTCACTTAAGAGCACTAATACCGTATCCTGCGTGACATCATCTCCAATATGACTGAAGTGATACTTTCGTCTCGACATCACACCTAATACACTACGACTCTCTGATAAACCCAAAAGTGGTGTACGCAGAACCGGTCAAAGCCCCATACCACCAAGACCAAAGTTTATCGATTATCGTAGTATTAGCGATGCAAGTCTCAGGTTAAGACTATACACACCTACCTTGATTTCGGCCTCCCATAGACACATAGTCATAATACCAATGGGATTCCGAGGCGTCTATCCAGAGCGAAGCTGTTTCCCGTACCATCAATGAAACACGACCTCCTATCGTACTTGCATAAGTATCCAATACTTATATATATGAGAACTATACCGTTGTTCCCTCACAACGCACACAAGTGCAATACTAGCCTATTCCGCATTATCGATGTCCAGTCTCGAAAATACTCCGGCTAGGGATATTTAATGATTAATCCTTCGGGGACTGATACTGTCTCATATCATTCTCAGTCCAGGAACTAATCATAGGGACCTCTCTTCATTTATATATCTATGGTGATCTAATCACAAACGATGAGAGTGCAATTTCCTTATCACATAGTTAATTTGCTACAACAACACAATGATCTGTGCAAACAGTGACGCTATGGGTCATATTATCCAACAATCTCCCACTTGGCACATAGCCAGTCACTCGAGTGTCTAACACCCGAACTATGTACGGTTCGCTCAAATTGCTGAGGAAAGGTTTTCGTCAGCGGATTTGCTTGATTATCGTTTGACGCGATTTACACGATCATCACATCGCCACGATGTATGATCCGAACGAATCAGATGATATAGAAGTATATATCTGGATCGTCGATGAGACCTTTAATTCATTAGCCTGTGCTGACGCCTAGCTCAGTTGCTAACAGAACTATATCTAATCTTATTAGATTTATTTTCGACCCAAATACTTCTTCTATTGCTGCCTCAGCTGCAGCAATAATCCGCATTTGTTGTTTATTCGGCAACAGTTATCTTGCTCGGAATATTTCCAGCTCACTGTCCCAGTATTCAAACTTTATAGTACCGTATTATTTATTATTTGGAAACTTGCAGCAGTGATCCCAGTCACTTCAAGTTCTCCTTCTCCATAGTTTAAGACAGCATCTTTAGTTCTCTGAGATACTACCATGTTCTTAACTTCAATCCAGTGACTATCACATGGATTGAACTGATTGTGACTCCATATGCTCGAAGCGTATGAGACACCCTATCAAGTACATTTTAAATGTACAATTTCCCAGAGAGTGTTAACAAACTCCAAATCTATCCCAGTAGATCTTTATTCCTTGAATAAAGGTTGTACTCCCCAGAATTCTACGGAGAATTTACATAAAAGAATATCAGAAAGCCAAGCTTTCACCAATTGCATTATGGGAATTTAATTGTCAGTGCCCTCTCCCACTAACCTCCTTATATACACAAGAATTATTTCGTTTTGAGTCAAATCATAAACCATTATGATTATTTCAAAACGACAGTTCCAAGAACCTTATGCTTGTTTCAATCCAAACATGGATCGAATAACCCGCAAACCTTGTTTGTCGGTTCATACAAAATCGTCAGAATGTTATAACACATTCTCCAAAGGTTTCCTTTTCAGGAAAGCGATTTTGATTTGTAACTGACACATTTCATAAATGAAATATACAGTTATCAACAAGCATCTTCAAAATGGTTTACCATGGCAACAGGTAAAAGGTTGAACCGTTATTAACACAATGTTGATAACGATACCTTTCCGTCAAAAGCCCAGCTTTGTACGTTGGTATGTTGCCTTCCATGTATGTCTTCCTTGAAGACGTTTAATGTACCAATAGGCACAATGCCTTATGGTACAACAACTAGTATCCAAAATAGTTGTTATACATGGAATCCATTTCGGATTCATGGCACTTTGCCATAACAGGGAGTCGATACCTCGTATCACTTCCTCAAAACGTAGTCGGATGGTACACCTCCATAAGATTGACATCTTTATGAGGTTAGATCAGAAACCCATACCCTAGGTTGTTTTCTGACTCTATCCGATTTACGAAGTTCTTGTGTATTTGAAGATTAATGGTACAGATTCATCATTGATGAACTATTTGTGTTCCATTAAGGACTTCGTGCCTTGAACAGTTACTACTCTCAATTTTCATCGAGTATCTATCCTCCCACTGACCACTGCATATCGGTATTCCTCTCAGGAAAACCGCATGGTGAGCAACATACATTGTTCTCATGTGGGATTTATAAGTACTATACTTAAGGTTTCCCTTAGGATAACCTATATTGGCACTTATCCAATTTGGGTCTTATAGTTTGGTATCATCCAAACGTTATGCCTGGCATACCCAAATTATCAAGAATGAGAAACCTCGTTTCTTCCCTGTCATATCCTATATGATATCTGTCAAACAGATTTATATGGAACCTTATTCTAAATAAGTTTTGCACTGTTAATACATGTCCCATTGAAGGAAATAGTAGCTCAGAGCGACTCGTGATAAACCATATCATGTCCAACAAAATTTGGTTTTTGGTTCGGACACTCCGTCTAACTGCGTGTCTCGGGAGGAGTCCTCATCTGAAAGAATACCGTACTCTTTCATGTACATTTGAAACTTACTGCTTAAGTATTTTCCATTACGGTCTTACCGTGGCGGATAATACTATAGCCGATCTGTTTTTTCTATTTCGTGTCGAAACTCTAAAGTTTCCGATTTGTGTTCTTCAAAAGAAACACATAACCATAACGTGATGCTACATCCGTTAAGGTCACGAAATATTCATGTTCACATCTAGCCTAGCTAGATATGGGCCCACTAACTTCACCATGAATAGGGCTAACAGATCGGTGGCCCTTATATTATTACAAGTAAATAGTATTTTAGGTACTTTACCTAATAAACTAGATTCGCAGACCTTATTTGAATAGTCAAATCAGTCCTAGTACCCACTCTTCAAAAGTGTGGATATACGAGTCTTGTTTAATTGTGTCCCAGACAACAATGCCACAAATAAGTCTCTATTGATCAAATCAATTTGAGCTATTTATTTGTCATTTTTATATGTTTGAGATTTTATTATATTCAAAATATAAATTCTGTTATTCACATCTAATGTGTTTATCTCAGTATCATCTTTATATAATAAAACACTTAGTGTTCTATAATATAAAGGTTTTATCCGCAACGGATTAAACACTGATATAGAGATAATGTCTCTAGTCAAACTAGTTACATTATAACAGTTTCTAATTTAAGTACATACCCAAAGGATAGTTCCTAAACTTAGGTATCTACGGTCGAAACAGCGACTTTCGTCCCGTTTCCGATTCGCAGAGAAATCTCGGCTTGAAGTCAGTATCCAGCTCATAGCGGATTCTGAACATCAATACATATATTTTATATACCACACTAAGTATTTAAAATCCAATTTCAATACTAGTAGTGAACATAACTTTGACAAATATTTTAAAGTTAGAGCCTCGCCCTTTCTTTAATTCCTTCGTGTCTTCCATATCCAAATGGTAGTCACTTTGGGATATGTCAATTATCTTTTCAATATTTCACAAACCTTTGGCCAAGCCTTGGGTTTCGGAATATCGAAATGATGTGCACCTTGTGCAACTTGCCCAATTGCAAACTTTGACTTTTCACCACTAGAATAGTCAAATCAATTCTCTAAGAATTATTAATTGCAATTTAATACTTTTAAATCTAAAGATAGATTTATGATAAGTATATTAATTAAGCACTAAAGTCATCATCACATAAATCTTCCAAAGATTTTATGCTCACTATTTGCTTAATTATGGGCTAAGTCATAATAAGTTATTTTATCAAATAAATTAACCTATTATTAATTCCCAATTGAAAATTAAATCATTTAAAACATTTAATCCAAGGATTATATATTTTAAATATTCAACTTTTCAATTCTTTCTTGATTTCAATAGTCCAACTATTTAATCAATTTAATAAGGTACTATTTATTATAATGATTACAATAACCCAATTATTTAATCAACTATAATTTTAATATTGATTACTATAATCCAATTATAAAATCAACTATCATTTTAATTCAATTATATTGATTACTATAATCTAATTATAAAATCAACTATCATTGAATGAGTTTGTATATAGTCCAACTATATAAATTTTTAAAACAACGTAAAATATTGACGAATGATATTTGTTTGAGCGCGTATGGCGAGTAATTGAACGAATGTTGCAAATTCAATACTTGCCTCCCACTATTTTTCGTCGAGCCTCTAACCCTCTGTCGAGTACTCGGGAAACCGTGTTTCCTAGTGGGCTAGGATCCCGTTAAATGTCACACAATCTTGACTTTGGCCAACAAATTGTATGATAATTAACTAGGTAGATCTCGAAGATCAATTGGATCTGATCCAACTCCTAGATCCAGTAGGTGGACATCCAAGTCCCAAACATATATCTAATATATGCCTATATATCGAATATATACCCTACCCTTTTCCTCCGAATCAACTAGGCCTTGGCTTTGGCACAACAAACCTAGTGATCCCAGTCAAGCGCGGACCCATTGACAAGGAAGCTTCGTAATCAATGTCAATGGACAAGAAGTGGTCTTGACTTTGGCCAACAAACCACAACTTGGACACGACACCGATATGGAAACAAAGCCTCGTGATTAAAGCACATCTTCGAAGGACAAGGGCTTGACTTTGGCCAACAACCCTGCCAATCTCGGATCTTGAGCAAGAATCACTCAATGGAAGGAAAAAGACGCTTGATATTTAACGAGGGTTTTTCGCGTGCAAATTGGCTACCAATTTAATTATCTTTGTTAAGGTCTCATCATCATACACCCTTAAACATGCATTCTAAATACATAATAAAGCGAGTATGAAAATATAATAATGATATGCGGATGGATACTTTACACATTGATCCTAGATCAAATCTCTCCCTTTCTCACTCAAGCTAGCACTTGTATTACTTCTACCCCGTTACACTACACTTCTAAAGAAACCTCATACATAGAGGGGAATAGGTGAGAAGAGAATACAAAGAGAATGAGGTGATAAGGCTGGACACGCAGGTCCAATTTAATAAATCGAATTTATTACAACAATTTCTAAAATTGCCCACCCATCTAATATCCATCCGATATACAATCATTCAACACAACCACGTATTCACACACATAAGCATGCTATCAATCAATCTAATCAAATTAATTAATCTGATAATTAAGTGATCATCCAATGTTCAAACAACGATTTGATTTTGTTCGAGTCAAACTCGTTTTTGCGAATAAGTACTCAAAGTACGAATTCACGAATTAAATTAAACTACATCATTAAATCAAATTTAATATGTACTTAATACTAATTCACTATTCAATTCCAAATTAAATATTACACTTTTATTTAATAAACCTTTTACGATTTAAATTCCAAATTTAATCGCGTCGGGTCTCAAAGCCCGATTAACGTCCAACGTCAATTCAATTAAAGTCCAATGGGCTTTTAATTGATTTCTTAAGGCGTGGACTTTTGGTCAACTCGGGTCAAACCGATAACCAAAGTCCAATCCGGGATTTACCCCATAAGCCCATAAATCAATTTTGGCCCATTAGGCCCAATTAAACTTTAAAGGTTCATTAGTTGCATTTGGGCTTTATGGTTAAGGTTTTGGGATCCAATCCACTTGGCCTAAACCAAACTTGATAAATCAAGCCCAATAGGCCCAAATACAACTTTAAAGTCCAATTTCCAAAATAGGCCCAATTAATTAAATATACAAAATCCAATTTCATATTCAATTAAACTAAAGTGTGTTACATGATTAATCAACTAAATCAATATTTCTAAAACATCATATTAGTCCAATTAATCATGCTCATCATCATTATCCATGTCCAACACATAAATGAAAAAATCAAACTCATTTACATGCTTTTGCTCTCGGCCAAAAGAGGGATTTTGTGTCCGATTCGGTTTCAATCCAATCGAACCCACAATCGACATTAAATCACCATCCAATTTGATTTCATACACATCCAATGTCACAAAATCAAATTACCAAGACATTAGGGTATTAACACCAATTCGGCCAACATAGAGATTTGGGGATTTTTGTCCAATTCGAAATCCAATCCAATTCGATTCAAATAACATCAACCTAAATGATTCTAACTCATCAAATGAATTAAAAATCAAAATTCCAAGAATCCAAAAATACTAATACATTCGGCCATGATGAAATTTTTGGGGAAATAATTCCAAATCATTCTTAACAAATTGGTCCAACCAAAATGAAATAAACATGTTATAAGCATACTCAAACAATCAATTTATTCAAATCATGCTCAACACACATTTACCCAAATTTTAAGCCCTACATTTTTCATGCTTGAACCTAAGCTCTTGATGCCATTGTTGGAAATTAATTTAGGTCCCAAGATCAAACAAGCAATGAAAAACATGTGTGGATACATCAACGGAGGTAGCGGAATACTCACATCGATCGGTTGAGTCGATTTGGAGACGAATCAAGCCAAAAGCTCACTGCCTTAGGCGCCAAACTGCAGCAGTCCACTGCCCTCCAAAACAGATTTTGAGATGACAAACGGAGCTCCAAACTTCGTCGAATGGATCCCGGCTCATGGGTGAACCTCCCTACCACCTTCGCAAGACTCGTAGTGTGCTAGCACTTGTGGTTTTCACCATGAAAACCAACTCTTGCTTCCCTAGCTCACGCCATTTGGCTTCCAAAACAGTCCACTTTTCATTGTTTGGGCGTGAGGTGAAGAGAGAAAAGAGAGAGATAAATATGTGTGTGTTCTGTTTTGAAATTCATTTCAAGTATATCTTATTATGCTTATGTGAATTTCAAATGCATTTGCTTTAATTTGCATTTCATTTGCTTTTAAAAGTCAAACTATTAAGCCATCAAGTACACATCATGTCCATCAAGTCACATCTACTTTAAGTCATATCAACTTTAAGTCATGTCTTTCAATCAATCAATCACATCAATCAATCACTCAAAGTGACTTTTGATTTGACGCTTGATGTGACGATTGATTTGACGCTTGATGTGACTTGCGTCGCTGCACTCGAATTCGAAATACGAATGCGCTCGCAATCACACTCGGGCTCGGGTTCGCTAATTCCAAATTAACGATTTTTCCGTCGCGTCGCAATTAAATGATTACGCCTAGCGAATTCACTATACACGTCGCTAACGAATTAATTCTAAATTAATTCGTTCGCCCGAATTAAAATCTAATTTTAATTCCGCGTCGAAATCTAATTTCGTTTAATATATCGAATATATTAATTTACGATTAATTCCAAATTAATCGTTATCTCTCTCTAGACGATATTTTATCCTAGATAATATCTCCGTAATTAATCCTAGATTAATTTTCTCTCTCTTCTATATAATCCCAGATTATTCAAGAGTGCGAGTTGTGCGTCATCGGTGGATTATCGGGAAGCGACCCATGAGATCTCCGGATAAGTTGGCAGTAAATACGGTCGTCGGAGTATCCGAATCACGTACGTACCAAGTACTAGTTCTACCGATTTACGAGACAAGGTCGACTCCTAGCAAAGCACGATGTCTACCAAATTCTCCGGTCATATTCATCTAAGAATATTAAGATCTGTATCAAGCGTAGTATACCATTGTATTGTGCATATCGGCCCAGTATCGGATAGTCACGTGCTAGGCTGGGGCTGGATAAGTGTCTACCCCGTCCGAAGCACATATCGATGTCTGGTAACTAGTCTCTATAATCGGATATTCATGACCTGGTCATAATATCACGATTGGATGCGCATCACTTAAGAGCACAAATACCGTATCCTGCGTGACATCATCTCCAATATGACTGAAGTGATACTTCCGTCTCGACATCACACCCAATACACTACGACTCTCTGATAAACCCAGAAGTGGTGTACGCAGAACCGGTCAAAGCCCCCTACCACCAAGACCAAAGTTTATCGATTATCGTAAGTATTAGCGATGCAAGTCTCAGGTTAAGACTATACACACCTACCTTGATTTCGGCCTCCCATAGACACATAGTCATAATACCAATGGGATTCCGAGGGGTCTATCCAGAGCGAAGTTGTTTCCCGTACCATCGGTGAAACACGACCTCCTATCGCACTTGCTTAAGTATCCAATACTTATAAATATAAGAACTATGCCGTTGTGCCCTCACAACGCACACAAGTGCAATACTAGCCTATTCCGTATTATCGATGTCCAGTCTCGATAATACTCCGGCTAGGGATATTTAATGATTAATCCTTCGGGGACTGATACTGTCTCATATCATTCTCAGTCCAGGAACTAATCATAGGGACCTCTCTTCATTTATATATCTATGGTGATCTAATCACAAACGATGAGAGTGCAATTTCCTTATCACATAGTTAATTTGCTACAACAACACAATGATCTGTGCAAACAGTGACGCTATGGGTCATATTATCCAACATCTGTGAACGAGTACATGACAGATAAGGCCGCACTATCAACCATACATCTATATAGGGTAAGGGAAAATCATCCTTCGGGAAAGCTTTGTTAATGTCTCGGTAATCCACATATTTTTTGGCCTTATCATCCTTCTTCGGCACTGGCACAATATTTTCCAACCACTCGGGGTACTTCACTACTTCCAGAAATCCCACATATATCTACTTTTTGACTTCTTCTCTAACTTTCTCGACCCATTCAGGTCTCATTCTTCGGAGCTTCTGCTTTACCGGCCTCATGTTTGGATAGGTCGGTACTGTATATTGGGCGATGCTTTTGTCTACTATAGGCTTGTCCTTGAAGGACCAAGCGAATACTTTGGAATATTTGACTAAAACCTCTTCTAATTTCTTCTGCTCCTCAGAGGTAACCTCACTTGCAATTAGAATCTTCTTAGGACTTTCAGGCGTACCAAGGTTAAATGCGTTTGTTTATGTTGAGTTGATGTCAAATATACGCAAATCATGTAAGTTGAAGGGAAGAGACTCAGGCAAGTAAGCAAAATGAATGCTTTTATTATTAGCGAATGCATGAGTACACTCAAATAGAGCAGGAAGATAATTATCTTCATCGTCTACAGACGCTTCACCCTCCTCAGCTGGGTTTTCCTCAGTCTCCTTATTCTCCTCGAGGGTTAGGCTCTCCAGGTTCATCGGCTCTTCTTCTCACTTGTCTACCTCCTTCATAACTTCTGTTGCCGGTGGTTTCTCACCTATCACATCCTGAAAGATCTCAAATCCTAATATCATGACCTTATTGACTTCCACTGGTTCAGGCTCTCCTTGATACCCCGTGGCTTTTACAAAATATTCTATCAGCTTCAATCATTTCTTCTTAGCCTTCGGCTTATCCTCATCAGGCTTGTATCCCAACCTTTCCTGGTGGTATGCCTCTTGAAGTCGGGCAATACTCCTCCAACACCTGAGCCTATGCCTGGCTCGAACTTCATCTTCTCCATGATCCTAGCCACCTTAGGATCTACCCATTCCTCAAAGTGTTGGTTTCTAATATAGGTCCCAAGATCAACAAATTCAAGCAAGAAAACGCATGAATACATCAAGGAATAATGGCAGAAACATATACTCACAATGATTGGTTTGGATGCATCAAAGAACACAAGCCTCTTCCACCATGAAGGAGCATTCGGCCAAGGCTTAGTTGAGCAGTGGGTTGGTCGGTTTTGATGGTTGAAGCACCTCCAAGATTCGGCCATGGTCATCACCATTGAAGCTCTAAGCTTCAAGCTTTTCCATGCTCACAAACTCACTTCCCTATCACCTTAGGATAACTCTATGTGTGTGCTAGCACTTTGTTTTGCCACAAAAAACTCTCTTTTCTTCTTCTTTATGCTTGGTCGAACCAAAAATGGAGGGAGGAAGAAGAAGGCTCAAAGCCGAATTTGAGAGGAGGAGGAGAGAAGGTCAAAAACGTGAACAACATCTAGAGGAGAGAGAAAATAAAGCCTTTTGTATATCATTTATATTATAATTATTTACCAAGTAAATAAATAAAAATAAAACATATACTACTTTACTTTCAAAAAGCAAAGTCAAAAGGTCAAAAAGTAAAAGGAAAGTACAAGTCATATCAACTTTATTCCCATCACTTTTTACTTTTCACATCAAGTCACTTTATTAAAGTGACAATATGTCATGTCACATCACATCACTCAAAGTGAAAAGTGATTTGACAATTGATGCGGCTAGCGATTTGACGCTTGATGTGACTTGTGTGCCGCGCTCGAATTCGAAATGCGAATGCGCTCGCAATCACTCTCGGGCTCGAGTTCGCTAATTCCAAATTAATGAATTTTCCGTCGCGTCGTAATTAAATGATTACGCCTAGCGAAATCACTATTACCGAATTAAAATCCAATTTTAATTCCTCGTCGAAATCCAATTTCGTATAATATATCGAATATATTATTTTATCGATTAATTCCAAATTAATCGTTCTCTCTCTTTTATTAATATTTTATCCGAGATAAAATATCTCCGTAATTAATCCCAGATTAATTTTCTCTCTCTTCTAATTAATCCCAGATTAATTAAAGTGCGAGTTATACGTCATCGGTGAATCCTCAGGGAGCGACCCATGAGACCTCCGGATATGTTGGCAGTAAATGCGGTCGTCGGACTATCCGAACACGTAAGTACCTCGTACTACATTTATACCGATTTACGAGACAAGGTTGGCTTCTAGCAAGGCACCATGCCTACCCAATTCTCCGGAAATATCCTTACAGGAATATATGATCTATATCAAGCGTAGTATATCGAAGTACTGCGTATTTCTGCCCAGTATCAGATGATCACGTGCTAGGCCTGGGGCTGGAATTGTGTCTGCCCCGTACGAAGCACATATCGGATGTCTGGTAACTAGTCTCTATAATCGAATAAACATGACCTAGTCATAATATCCCGATAGCTCGAGCATTTAAGAGAATGAGTTCCGTATCCTACGTGACCGTCATCTCCACTATGACTGGAGTGATACTTCCGTCTTGACATCACACCCAACACACTACGATTCTCAATAAACCCAGAATTGGCGTACTCAGAACCGGTTAAAGCCCTGGACGACCTCAACTAAAGTTTATCGATTATCGTAAGTATTAGCGGTGCAAGTCTCAGGTTAAGACCAAATACACCTACCCTGATTGCAGACTCCCATAGACACATAGTCATACTACCAATGGGATTCCGCGGGGTCAATCCAGAGCGAAGCTGTTTCCCGTACCATCGATGAAACACAACCTCCTATTACACTTGCATGAGTATCCTATACCCAAATATATGAGAATTAGGCCGTTGTTTCCTCACAAACGTGCACAAGTACAATACTAGTCTTTTTCGTATTTATCGATGTCCAATCTCGATAATACTCTGACTAGGGATATTTAACGATTTATCCTTCGTGGACTGATACTGTCTCATATCATTCTCGGTCCAGGAACAAATCATAGAGACCTCTCATCATTTATACATCTAGGTGATCTAATCACAAATGATAAGAGTGCAATCTCCTTTATTACATAGTTAATTTGCACAACAACACCGTGATCTGTACAAATAGTGACGCTATGGGTCATAATTGTCCAACAATCTCCCACTTGGCCTATAGCCAGTCACTCGAGTGTCTAACACCCGAACTATGTACGGTTGGCTCAAACTGCTGAAAAAGCTTTCGTCAGCGGATTTGCATGATTATCATCTTGATGCGATTTATTCGATCATCACATCACCACGATGTATGATCCGAACGAATCAGATGAATATGTAAGTATGTATCTGGATCGTTGATGAGACCATTAATTCTTTAGCTTGTGCTGATGCCTAGCTCAGCTGCTAACAGAACTATATCTAATCTAATTAGATATGTATCGACCTAAATGACTTCTATTGTTGCCTCAGCTGCTGCAATTAACCCGCATTTGTTTTTTATTCGGTAAAAGTATCTTGCTTGGAAGATTTCCAGCTCACTGCACCGTTATTCAAACTGTATAGTACCGTTTGCGACTTTTAGTCATCTTTATCGGTTATAGGAAAATTGCTACAGTGATCCCAGTCACTTCAAGTTCTTCTCCATAGACTAAGACAACATCCTTAGTTCTCTAAGATACTAACGGATGTTCCTAACATCAATCCATTGACTATCACTCGGATTAGCATGTTTGTGAATCCATATACTCAAAGCGTATGATACACCAGGTCTTGTACTTTTTTCAATGTACGGTTCCACGGAGAGTATTTCGAAAGCCAAGCTTTCACCGACATTTATTTTATGGGAATATCATTTCCAAGAAATGACGTATTATCATTATTTTATAGGACAGCCACTGTCAGTGCGCTCCCACTAACCCTCTTATTTACACAAGAATCATTTTCGTTTTGAATTAAATCTTACATCATTATGATTACATCAAAATGATAATTCCAAGAACTTATGCTCGCGTCAGCAAGCATCATCCAAATGGATCTACCGTGGTAATAGGTAAAAGGTTGAATCATAATCAACACAATGTCGATAACGATACCTTTCCGTTAAAAGCCTAGCTTTATACGTTGGTATGTTGCCATCCATGTACGTCTTCCTTGAAGACTTATAGTACCAGTAGGCACAATGCCTTGTGGTACATCAACTAGTATCCAAACTGGTTGATATACATGGAATCCATTTCGGATTATATAGCACTTTGCCATAATTAGGGATTTGATACCTTGTATCACTTCCTTATACGTAGCCAGTTGGTATTCCTCAATAAGATAGACATCTTTATGAGGTGAGATCAGAAACCCATACCCCAGGTTGTTTTCTGACTCTATCCGACTTACGCGGTTCTTGTGTATTCGAAGATTAATGGTCATAGTTGCATCCTTGATGAACTATTCATGTTCATTTAAGATTCGGTGCCTTGAACAGTATTACTCCGATTTTCATCGAGTTATACTATCCTCCCACTTACCACTGCATATCGGTATTCCTTTTAGAAAACCACATGGTGAGCATCAATCAATTGTTCTCATGTGAGGTGTATAATTACAATACTTATGGTATCCCTAGGATGACCTACAATTGGCACTTATCCTATTTGGGTTTTAGTTTGGTATCATCCAAACATATGCCAAGCATACCCAAATGGTCAGGAATGAGAAACCCGGTTTCTTTCCCGTTCATATCTAATATGATATCTGTCAAACAGATTATTATGGAACCTTATTCAAAATAAGTTCTTGCACTGTTTAAAGCTTATCCGTTGAAGGAAATGGTAGCTCAGAGCGACTCGTGATTAACATTATAATGTCTGACAAAATTCGGTTAATCCTGTTTGGACACACCGTCAAAATGACGTGTTCCGTGAGGAGTCCTCATTGAAAGAATACTATACTCTTTCAAGTATACGAGAAACTTACTGCTTAAGTATTTTCATTATGGTTTTACCGTGACGGTTTAATACTTTAGCTGATCTGTTTGTCTATTTCGTGTCGAAACTGTGAAAGTTTCCGATTTGTGTTTTAAAAGAAACACATCCATAACGCGATGCCACATCCGTACAGGTCACGAAATATTCATATCCACCTCTAGCTTAGCTAGACATGGGTCCACTTGCTTCACTATGAAGTAGGGCTAACAGATCAGTGGCATTTACACTTTTACCAAGTAAATAGTGTTATAGGCACTTTGCCCAATAAACTAGATTCGTAGACTTTATTTGAATGGAATCAAATTAGTCCTAGTACCCACTCTTCGAACGTGTGGATATACGAGTCTTGTTTGATTGTGTCCCAGACAACAATGCGACAATTAGTTTCTTAACTGATCAAATCAGTTTGAGCTATTTATTTGTCATGTTATATATTTGAGATATTATTTATATTCAAAATATAAATTTTGTTATTCACATCTAATGTGTTTATCTCAATATCATCTTTATATAATAAAACACTTTAGTGTTCTAGAATATAAAGGTACACCCGCAGCGGGTTATACGCGATATAGAGATAATGTTTCTAGTCAAACTAGTTACATTTTAACAGTTTCCTAATTTAAGTACACGCCCGAAGGGCAGTTCCTAAACTTAGGTATCTACGGTTAAAACAGCGACTATCATCCCGTTTTCAATTCGCAGAGTAATCTCGTCTGTAGTCAGTATTCTGCTTAAAGCAGATTCTGCACAACAGTACATATTTATGTATCACACTAAGTATTTAAAATCCAATTTCAATACTAGTTGTGAACATAATTATGACAATCATTTTTGAAGTCAGAGCCTTGCTCGTCTTCATCTCCTTCTTGGGATATGTCCTTTTATCTTCCTAGAAGATAATAATGATTTTGCCTTTGCCATTTTCAATATTACGATAGCCTTTGGCCAAGCCTCGAGTTTCTAGAATATTGAAGTAAGGTGTGTCTTGCACTACTTGCCTAATTGAAAACTTTGACTTTGTCTCCTTGAGAATAGTCATTAATTCTCCAAGAATTATTTATTACAATTTAGTATTTCAAAATCTAAAATAGATCCATGAAAATCCTTCAATTTCATTATCATACTTTAAGGATCTAATCCTTAATTCTGATTCAGAAATTAAGGAGTCTACTTCGACAAGCTTAATGGATTAAGCGCTAAAGTTATCATTACACGAATATTCCAAATATCATATTCCACGTATTTGCTTAACTCCGGGCTTTAGGCATAATTCATTATTTTATCAAATAAAATAACTTATTAATTTCCAAGACCATCTTGAAATTATTCCCAATTTGAAAATTAAAGTCGTTTAAATACATTTGCACCCATGATTATGTTTTAAACTTAATCTTTCATTTCTATCTTGATTCTAATAGGCCAACTATTTAATCAACGATTTGTGGTACTATTTATTATAATGATCATAATAGTCCAACTATATAATCAAATATAATCTAAATTAATTAACCTCAATTACATTGATTACTATAATCCAATTATAAAATCAACTGTAAACTGAAATTAATTAATTCAAATATATTGATTAATATAATCCAATTATATATAATCAACTATAATACAGTCCAACTGTTATTAAAACAACAATTTAAATATTAGTCCAACTAACATTTAATCTTACGAGTATTGTTAATTCAATTCTTGCCTCCCACTATTTTTCGGCGAGCCTCTAACCCTCTGTCGAGTACTCGGGAAACCGTGTTTCCTAGTGGGCTAGGATCCCGTTAAATATCACACAATCTTGACTTTGGCCAACAAATTGTATGATAATTAACTAGGTAGATCTCTAAGATCAATTGGATCCAATCCAATTCCTAGATCCGGTAGGCGGATATCCAAATCCTTAACACATATCTTTGCCAATACATCCAATGTATTACCTAACCTTTTTCCTCTGAATCAACTAAGCCTTGGCTTTGGCACAACAAGCTTAGTGATCCCAGTCAAGCGCGACCCATTGACCATGGAAAGCTTTGTAATCAATGTCGATGGACAAGAAGTGGTCTTGACTTTGGCCATCAAACCACAACTTGGACAAGACACTGATATGGATCAAAGCCTTCGTGATTCAAACACAGCTTCGACAGACAAAGGCCTTGACTTTGGCCAACAAACCAATGCCGTCTTAGATCTTGAGTAAGAATCACTCAATGGAAGGAAATACGCTTAATATTATTTGAGGGTTTTTCGCGTGAAAATTGGCAACCAATTATTATCTTTGTTAAGGTCTCATAATCATACACCCTTAAACATGCATTCTAAACACATAATAAAGCGTATATGAAATAAAATAATAATGATATGTGGATGGATACTTTACATTGATCCTAGATCATATCTCTCATTTTCTCTCTCCAAAGCTAGCACATGTATTTACTTCTACCCGTTACACTACACTTCTAAAGAAACCTCGTTTACATTGACGGGAATAGGTGAGAAGAGAATACAAAGAGTATAGAGGTGATAAGGCTGGACACGCAGGTCCAATTAATAAATCAAATTTATTACAATTTCCAAAACTGTCCCACCCGACTAATATCCATCCGATATACATTATTCATGCATCGCAACCATGTATTCATACAAGCATGTTATCAATCAATCTAATCCAATTAATTAATCTGATAATTAGTGACCATCCAATGTTCAAACAACGATTTGATTTTTGCTCGAGTCAAACTCGTTTTGCGAATAAGTACTCAAAGTACGAATTCTCGAATTAAATTAAACTACATCATTAAATCCAATTTAATACACATTTAATTCTAATTTACTATTTAATTCCAAATTAAATATTACACTTTTATTAACGAACCTTCTACGATTTAAATTCCAAATTCAATCGTTAGGTCTCAAAGCCCAATTAACGTCCAACGTTTATTTAATTAAAGTCCAATGGGCTTTTAAATAATTTCTTAAGGCGTGGACTTTTGGTCAACTCGGGTCAAACCAAATAACCAAAATCCAATCCGGGAGTTACCCCATAAGCCTTTAAATTAATTTTGGCCCATTAGGTCCAATTAAATAATTAAGGTCCATTAAGTCATAATTGGACTTTATGGATGCGGTTTTGGGCCTAATTGCATCCAACCAATTTTTCCTAAACCCAACTTTGTACAACAAAGCCCAAAAGCCCAATTACAACTAATAAGGCCCAATTTCCAAAAACAAGCCCAATTAATTAACTTATAAAATTCCAAATTCCATAATTAATTAACCTAAGTGTAATACATAATTAATCACCCAATTAACATTTCTAAAACATCAATTAGCATAATTAATCATGCACTTTAACAACAAATAATGTCCAACACAATTTATTAAAATCAAACCCATTTTACATGCTTTAAAGTCTCTCGGTAATTTGGGGATTTTACGTCCGATTCGAATTCAATCCAATTAATTTCACAATCGACATTAAATCATATTCCTGAATGATTCCAACACATCCAATGTTCAAAAATCAAAAAATTCCAAGACAATATGGGTTATATGTATTCGGCCAACATAAGCAAGTTGGGGAAATTGTTCCAAACTAATTTTCATCAAATTGATCCAATCAATCCTCAATTAAACATACTTTAAGCATTATAAATCATCCAATTTCATCAAACACGCTCAAAATCAAGTTTACCCAAATTTGTCAATTTTGGCCAACACAAAATTTGGGGAAAAATGGATCCAACCAAATTCCATGAAATTGAACATACACAACTTCAATTAATCAACATACAAGCATACTTAATCAATCAATTCAACCAATCATGCTTCAATTGATTTTACCCAATTTGTCATGCCCAAATTTGGGGAAAAATGGATCCAACCAAATTTCTTGAAATTGGTCATGCACAACATCAATTCAACCTCATTCAAGCAGACTATATCAAACAATTTAATCATTTGATGCTCAAATTGAGTTTACCCAATTTTAACCCTAACTTTTTCATGCTTGAACTAAGCTCATAGATACCATTGTTGGTTTCTAATATAGGTCCCAAGATCAACAAATTCAAGCAAGAAAACGCATGAATACATCAAGGAATAATGGCGGAAACATATACTCACAATGATTGGTTTGGATGCATCAAAGAACACAAGCCTCTTCCACCATGAAGGAGCATTCGGCCAAGGCTTAGTTGAGCAGTGGGTTGGTCAGTTTTGATGGTTGAAGCACCTCCAAGATTCGGCCATGGTCATCACCATTGAAGCTACAAGCTTCAAGCTTTTCCATGCTCACAAACTCACTTCTCTATCACCTTAGGATAACTCTATGGTGTGTGCTAGCACTTTGTTTTGCCATAAAACACTCTCTTTTCTCCTTCTTTATGCTTGGTCGAACAAAAATAGAGGGAGGAAGAAGAAGGCTCAAAGCCGAATTTGAGAGGAGGGAGAGAAGGTCAAAAACGTGAACAACATCTAGAGGAGAGAGAAAATAAAGCCTTTGTATATCATTTATATTATAATTATTTACCAAGTAAATAAATAAAAATAAAACTATACACTTTACTTTCAAAAAGCAAAGTCAAAAGGTCAAAAAGTAAAAGCAAAGTACAAGTCATATCAACTTTATGCCCATCACTTTTTACTTTTCACATCAAGTCACTTTATTAAAGTGACAATATGTCATGTCACATCACATCACTCAAAGTGACAAGTGATTTGACAATTGATGCGGCTAGCGATTTGACGCTTGATGTGACTTGGTCGCGCTCGAATTCGAAATGCGAATACGCTCGCAATCACTCTCGGGCTCGGGTTCGCTAATTCCAAATTAACGAATTTTCCGTCGCGTCGTAATTAAATGATTACGCCTAGCAAAATCACTATTCACATCACTAACGAATTAATTCTAAATTAATTCGTTCGCCCGAATTAAAATCCAATTTTAATTCCGCGTCGAAATCCAATTTCGTATAATATATCGAATATATTATTTTATCGATTAATTCCAAATTAATCGTTCTCTCTCTTTTATTAATATTTTATCCTAGATAAAATATCTCCGTAATTAATCCCAGATTAATTTTCTCTCTCTTCTAATTAATCCCAGATTAATTAAAGTGCGAGTTATACATCATCGGGAATCCTCGGGGAGCGACCCATGATGAACCTCCGGATATTTTGGCAGTAAATGCGGTCGTCAGACTATCCGAACACGTAAGTACCTTGTACTACGTTTATAATGATTTACGAGACAAGGTTGGCTTCTAGCAAAGCGCCATGCCTACCCAATTCTCCGGAAATATCCTTACAGGAATATATGATCTATATCAAGCGTAGTATACCGAAGTACTGCGTATTTCTGCCCAGTATCAGATGATCACGTGCTAGGTCTGGGGCTGGGATTGTGTCTGCCCCGTACGAAGCACATATCGGATGTCTGGTAACTAGTCTCTATAATCGGATAAACATGACCTAGTCATAATATCCCGATAGCTCGAGCATTTAAGAGAACGAGTTCCGTATCCTATGTGATCGTCACCTCCACTATGACTGGAGTGATACTTCCGTCTTGACATCACACCCAACACACTACGATTCTCAATATACCCAGAATTGGCGTACTCAGAACCGGTTAAAGCCCTGGACGACCTCAACTAAAGTATATCGATTGTCGTAAGTATTAGCGGTGCAAGTCTCAGGTTAAGACCAAATACACCTACCCTGATTGCAGACTCCCATAGACACATAGTCATACTACCAATGGGATTTCGCGGGGTCAATCCAGAGCGAAGCTGTTTCCCGTACCATCGGTGAAACACAACCTCTTATTACACTTGCATGAGTATCCTATACCCAAATATATGAGAACTATGTCGTTGTGTCCTCACAAACGCACACAAGTGCAATACTAGTCTTTTACGTATTTATCGATGTCCAATCTCGATAATACTCTGACTAGGGATATTTAACGATTTATCCTTCGTGGACTGATACTGTCTCATATCATTCTCGGTCCAGGAACAAATCATAGAGACCTCTCATCATTTATACATCTAGGTGATCTAATCACAAATGATAAGAGTGCAATCTCCTTTATTACTTAGTTAATTTGCACAACAACACCGTGATCTGTACAAATAGTGACGCTATGGGTCATAATTGTCAACACAAAGGTTACCGACACTTGAAACCTCGTGAAAGGTTGTATCTCCAAAGCGGCCACAGCATTGTCTACTTCAGCTTTGATAGTTACAATATCCGCCCCATACAGAAACTTGATGACCTGATGCAAAGTAGAGGTCACGCCCCCAAGCTTGTGAAACCATGGCCTCCCCAATAACAAAGTAAAAGTGGCTGGGATATCGAGCACTGTGAAATCAACCTCATCCTCAATTAGGTCCACTTTGACCACTGCAGCAAAAGTACCCTCAACTCATCGCTTGCTATCATCATATGCCTTGATGATTATATTGGAGGGACTCAGATCTGTCGTCTTCATACCCAACCTCGACAAGATCTTCAAAGGGCACACATTGATAGATGAGCCATCATCCACCATTACACAAGATGTCTTCTTACCCCTCACTTCAGCTCCTATGAATAATGGCCTATTATGATTCCTTCCTCCGCCGGGAGTTCCTCCTCAGAAAAGGTTATCGCCTATGAAGCTTCCTTCTGTACCAATCCTACAAACATTGCGGGGTTGGCATCCTCCATTACTATTATCTTGCACAAGGCCTCAACCATGGCACGTCTGTGCTCCTGTGATGCACACAATAACTCCCAAATGCTCAACTATACTCGTTTCTTTTTCAACTGACGTAGCGCTGCATCTCTTTCAGCATTATCTATGTTCTCTGCCACCTCTCTACCTTCTGTCAGCACTTCTTTGCCTTTCTCCACTGTATCACTATAAAAATACCCACTGCTTATCATTCCTTCCGCCTCCTCTTCATCACTGTTGGAGAAGTCCAGCAAGAAGTTCTTCCCCTGCTCCGTTTCATCCTCACTATTACTATCCCAAATCCCCAGGCAAAAGGCTTGGCGGTCAAATGTTTGGAGAATGAGGTTTTCAGGTAGGCCAAAACTGATCATGTAGGTAGGTGGTGGGACAGAGTGATAGTTAGGTAGGGGTTTCTGTGCATGTTGGGTTGCTCTTTTTCTGGGTCGGGTATTTTATGGGAGTCGATGAGGTCTTGGATTTCATGTTTGAGGCGGGCACAGCTGTCGGTGTCATGGCCTTTCTGCTGGTGGTAGTGACAGTAAAGTTTCAGGTTAAAGTGTGGTGGTGGAGGGTGTGGAAGTGGTTTTGATTATAAGGGTTTTAGGAGTCCTTGTCTCGTCAACTTCTCAAGCACCTTGGACAAAAGCCTACCCAGGTTAGAAAAATGAGAGTTTTTTACGGCGGCTACCTCAGCAGAAACGGGCTTAGCACTTGATGGTCCTCCAATAGTCTTTCTGTTCAAGCCATAAAACTTCTTATTCTCCATTTCTTCTTCCTCAATGTCCATGACAGACTCCCTCAACTGTCATAAATCAGTGATCATAGAGGTCATTCTCCTCAGCTTGCTATAAATTGAGGGCTTAGTACCTTTGATGATCATCTTGATCTGGTCCTTCTCCGAGGGCCGAGTATGTATTTCTAAAAGCTGGCTTCTCTAGCGGTCCATATAATCCTTGAAGTTCTCCTCCGGCTTTTGCTTGGTATTCTCCAAGTTGCGAAGCGATAAGTCGATCGCCAGATCTGTGACGTACGGATTCAGAAAGGCCTCTGCCAATGCCCTCCAATAATTATTTACCTTCCTCTCCAGGCCATGGTACCATACTATAGGTGCCCCTTCAAGCGACATCCCAAACATCTTCTGAACCTGACACTTCGACAAACCCATTAAACTCATCACAGAAATATACTATTAGAGATGGACCCTTGGATCCCCATTCCCGTTGAACTTGGCTATGTCAGACATTTTGAACTGAGCCGGTAGTTGCTCCTCAAAAGTCACCGCCTCATAGTCCAACAAATCTTCATGCTTACCCCTCATCTTGCGGGTAACTGACTCTACCTGATCTCTGAGTTTCTGCAACTCTTCCTGAGACCCAGCTATCCTTCCCGTGGCATACTCGGCCATGTCATCATCAAAGATAGGGATATAGTCACTCAACCTGTTCGGAGGGTCCTCACACCTCTCATCTTCAGAACCTCCCCCAATATGAGGCACAGCCATATTGGCCACAGCGGCGTTCAAAGCTTGCAATTGCTCGATAACCTTGGTAAGACTAGTTTCCAGCTGGTCCATACGAGATCCATCGTTAACTGATTCGCTCATGTTCACTAACGGCCTTTTGACGAGTCTTCCCTCTTCCCTAATCCAACGGGTATCTATGGTGTCTTTTAAAACCGTATGTTAGCCTGTATGCGTGCGTTGTATGGAATATATAAGTTGACCTATTATCATTTTAAAGCATTTAATCATACTATTGCGAGGTGCAAACTTGTCCTAGTTGAAAAAGGCCCAACAGGTTTACACTTTTGCAATAACATGGCTAAACAACTTCAAATGATATAGGGTCTAAACATAAAGTGGCCCATCGGCATTTTAGAAGCTTTTGGCCCAATTATCATAAAGCACGGACTCGTCCCAGTTTAAATGGCCCAACAAGCCCATACCTCATGAAAAAAAGTCCAATTGAATCCAAATGTCGATGGTCCCAAACATAATCATAAAGGAATGGTTTCTATTGGTCCTACAACTATAGTTCATATGCGGGTTTATAGGGGTATAGATAAAGGCTCTCGTCGGTGAAGGATTGCCCACAACTAGGTATCCCCACTCAAGGGTCCGAGCGACCAAGTGAACGCACCTTTTTTATACGCTAAGGTATGTGCCAATGAGTTATGATGCATGACTAACTATCAGATGGAATTCCTATTGAAGATTCCCCAGAGGGAAGGTGGAGCGAACTCTCTTAAATACCAAAGCCTCTTAGGCTCTTATCACCTTGGTGACAGGAATAAACAACAAATCCTCCAAATTAGTCCATCACAATAAGCTTCGAGTGAATGATTATCTAGGTGCCTCCACAGTTTTTCCCTTCAGTGATAGAAAGGTAGTGAATGAAGGAAGACACCAAACCATTACCAAGCCCTAATAATGCCTTTAATTAAACCCCCTTCAACCCACGGTAGACACGAGAACTAAAGCACAAATCACAATCATTATAAGATATTATTTCGGGGCTGATTCTCTATCCCCAGTGGAGTCGCCACACTGTAGGACACTAAAATCGGTGACGGTGTCTTAGGCTCGTGGCCTAGTCTGAAGTACAGAATAGCCCACGGGAGACTGAACCGGAGAATGATGGAGTCACCACCCAGTGTGAATTGGGAAATGATTTAAGGTCGCACTCACCCCTCGCAAGGGAAGACCTCAAACCGTTGGGTTCGGAATGGTCCCTTACTTATGCCACTTGTAATGAAAGGATTTGTGTAATAATCTAACCAAGTCTACGCAACATACATACGCGAGAATAACCTACGTCTAAGTTGGCATACAACCTATATCTAAGTTTACATATAACCTACATCTAAGTTTGCATGCATAAAAGTAAGCCAACACAACAGTAAGTAAACAATCTCATGGACACATTAAATTGATAAATACGAAAAAACATAAATAATAATCTATTGTCTAAACATAAACATTGAAGAGATGTAATTAAGCTCCTATCATGAAAGAAAGAACTAAATCATGCATGAAAAAATAACATATTATTTCTAATAAACAACGAATAAACACAAGATTAGATGAACAAAATATGTGTGTTTCTCAAGCAGTACGTGGAATTGTATCCCAAGTTCAGACCGCACTACCGTCCATTCGGATTCGACTACGGAATTTACGTCTGGGTTTCCATCCGATATACCATGAGAGATAAAATAAAATCATCCATCCAATAGCCACAACATACATAAACCAACAATACGCATGCGAAGAAATAATAATAAATAATAAATAAAGAACGGGAATAAATAAAAGGGTGCCCTCATGTCTAACCTCTTAAGTCGCCTCTTTAAAGTGCGTTATGCGGTTGTCGGAAGGGTTGATGCTCCGTAACTTTTTCGATTTACTGGTTCATTATTTTCCTTTGTTGTCTCGCTATTTGGGGTTTTTGTTTGCTCTTTTCACTACTGTTATTGGTCGTTGTGTATGGTTGTTGCTTGCAGTATTTGGACAGTTTGTGGGAGGATTTGGTGGACTGTTTTCTGCGGGTTTTAGGTGTAGTTTTTGCGGTGAAACTGGACTATTTTCTGGGTAGATTTTCGGTGAAAGGGTGTAGTTTTTTTAGGTACAGTTTGCGGTTAAAGGGTGCAGTTTTTCAGGGCAGAATTTTTAGTAATTGTAGGGGCAGTTTCAGGCTGTTTTTTGGTAATATAAGGTGAAGTTTTTGGATAGTTTTTCGGTGATCTAAGGGGCTATTTTGGTGGACAATTTTTTGGTGGTATAAAGGACAGCTTCGATGGACAGTTTTTCGGCGGTTATAGGGTGATTTTCGGCGGTGATTTAGGGGGTATGACTTGCGGTTTAAGGATGTAATTCAGGGGTAGTTTTGGTGGTGATTAAGGTAGTTTCGATGGTGGTTATAGCAGTTGATTTGCGGCAATGGAAGGGTGTTTTTTGATTGTATTTGTGCGGCAATGTAGGGCTGGTTTCTGTTTGGGATTTACGGTAGTTGTAAGGGCTTTCAGGGGGGTGTGTTTTTGGTAATGGTAGGGGAAATTTCAGGTTGTGTTTTCGGTAATGGACGGCTTGTTTTTCACGGCAATGAGGGCTTACAGGGATATCTTTTCACGGTAATGAGGGGCTATTTTTCTTTACTTTTTGTGTGAATGTGCTATGGGGTGAAGGGTTTGGTTTACGTCTCTTTTATAGGAGAAGGTTGAGGTTATCCTTGTACGGGAAGAGAAAGTATATTGTGTAATTATATGTATATCTTTAATTCGTGTGTCATAATGAAAAATCTATTTACTTTAGGAAGGTATTTTATGGTATTTGATTTAGTTTAGGCATGTGATTTAATTTAATTAGGAATGTGATTTATGGGATTTGATTTGATTTCTTTAAATTCAGGAAAGTGATTTGATTTGATTTTTTTATTCGGGAAGGTGATTTGATTTGATTTCAACATATGTTTAATTTATGGATTTATTATTTTTGAGAGGATGGGCGTTTGGCTTGGAAGGCTTGGGCGTGTGTTTGGTTTCTTTTGGTGGGCTTAGTGTGTGGCTTGGTGGTGTGTGGTCTTGGCGTACAGAGATCTAACGAGCAAACCCAAAGCTAAGCAAACGAATTAAGTCTAACACGGTATCAATTTCCGAATTTTTCCTTCCGACGTCTGTTTCCCGCGACTTCCGCAACTTAAAGGGTAGTACCTCTGTACGAGGCTCATCATCGGGACTTATATTCAAAAATACAGTACCTACAATTATCCTCATATTATGACGAGGTGGTAAGATGGTCTGACTTGAAGGTGTGGCCTGCTCGCTCTGTGGAAAATAATCTCGCAAGTCGTTGATTGATCTCATTAGATTTTAATTCCTCCAAGACTATCTTGCTTTGAGGTTTGAAGTCTGTCATATAATTATTCTCAGGAAATGTGGCATTTTTTCAACAAAAATACCTTGTTATCTTAAGGATTATAAAACACACCTCCCTTTGTGCATTTTGCATATCTTACAAAGAAACAAACTTCACAATGCATTTCCAACTTCACTGTCTTACCCATTAGCACCTAAACTAGACACCCCTACATATAAAAGTGTCTCAAACTAGGTTTGTAGCCACTCGATAACTCTAATAGTATTTTAAGTATCGACTTAGATAGAACTACATTCATTGTTGTTTGTAAAATATACCCCCAAAATGATTTTGGGAGTGAAGAATAACTCAACATGGGATAAATTATGTCAACTAATGTTTGATTCCTCCTCTCAACTACACCATTTTTCTTAGGTGTACCAGGTACAGTTAGTTGGTACAAAATCTCATACTCTAATAGGTGTTCTTTGAATATATTATCAAGGTATTCACCTTCTCGATCTGATCGAAGGCACTTGATTGATTTACCTAATTATTATTCCATTTCTAATTGGAATTTCTCAAACTTTCCAAAAGTTTCAGATTTATGTCACATTAGGTAAACATAACCATATTTTGAGTAATTGTAACGACCGGTAGATATTACTACTATATACAACTGTACTGTTTCGAAAATGATGAAGACACATAAAATAAATCATATTAAGACTTAAATTCTTGAGGACAATCGGTAAATTCTTCGAAGTCCCGGGATGAGGCTGTACAAAGTTTCTTTTGGATAGCCCATGGTATTTGGGGCGTAACATTTTCATATGAACTCATATTTTTATGAATTTTATATCGTCAAAAAGATGAGATCGAGATCTACAACATTCACGTTGAATATGTTTCCTAATTCAGACCAGAAATAGGTCAAAAATATAAGTCAAATATTCAGATGAATAGGGATTTCGGACCGAAGTGATAAAACCTCAAAACTTCTCCATTTTTCTACACTCTTCTACATTGTTGCTTATATCATTTAAGTTCCACTATATAAGAAGGATAATATTCAAGGTTTAGGGGATTTGGAAAACCAAAAGAAAGAAAGAAAGAAGAAGCATGGTCGTGAGAAATGAAAAAAGAAAAAGAAGAGAAGAAGAAAGAAAGAAATAAGAAGAATAAGGATAAAGAAGTAAGAAACAAAGAATGGAAAAGCTTGGTAACCATGCAAACTTGGGCAATCAATAGTAAGAGGTGAGAAATCCATAACCCAAATTTTTACTTAAATGATAAGTTTGATGATTTGATGCTTGTGTTGTGTTAAGAACTTGGTTGTGATGATGATAATGTGATTTTGACAATTAAAGGAATGGAAAAAAAATTGATGAGTCTTAATTTTTGAAGATGTGGGTAAAACTTGGTGAAGTGTATGTAATGGATTAAGAATTGAATTAATGATGAATTGGTGGTTTAGTTGATGAAAAATTGGATGTTACATGATATATTGTGTATTGGTTTTTAGTATGGAAGCATTGGAATAGAGTAGAGTTGGATGATTTGAGCTTTGGATGAGTTTGGAGAAGTAAAACAGAATCCTGGAAACCCATGTCACGTCATGACGCAAGAAGGAGTGTGCATCGTAACGCAAGAGGAAAATGGTGACTAGAATTTGGGCATTGCGCGTCGTGATGCGAGACACAGATTCTCCCCAAAATCAATTTCTAAACAGTTCAGTTCCATCCTAGCGTGTTAGAGACCACCTTCAGGGTCTCATATCAGTTCGAATGCATATATTGTCATATACCAAGCGTGATGTATTAAGTAATGATAGTACGAACCTAAATTGAGAAAGTTTAATCTAGTTCTGAAACTCACCTCGTGATTTGTAATCTAACCAAATTACCATTTACAGACCATTGCAGAAGTTGCAATCTCTTTCGACGAAGTGGAATAGCTCCAACCAGATTTCTAAATAGTGAGTGGACACTCTCTCTTACTTGTTTTTCATTTCGCATTCTTATATCAGACTTACTTTTTCTACAAATAAGGCATTAGCCAAGTTTATTTTCATATCAATTATGATTTAATATGTTTTGAGAAATGTTTTAAAAAAGAGATGTTTTCAGTATGATTTTTATATTTTTTGGGGTAAGAGGGAAATACTCACCCCAGTATGTAACTTGAGATAGTATAAAATTGACGGACAGAGGACTTGTGCACATGTAGAGGACTGGGGGGACGGCAATACGTAACGCCCCCAGATCCTAGTTCAGGACTAGGGATGATAGTTGCCTCGAAATCTAGGTCCGTACCCCCAGTTCTAGTTCAGTGGCTTGGGGGACGGCGATACATAAGGCCCTAAGACCACCAGTTTCAGAGACATTAGTGGCATGTTTTAGGGGACGCCGATACGTAATGCCTCAAACTCATGGATTTGCACTGCTGGCTACAATTAGGTGTATGGGGGGACGGCGATACGTAACTCACTCATGTGTCAAGTTTTCCAGACAGAGACATAGATTTCAGAAAGATTTTCAGTTTTCAGTTATAGTTTTTAGAAAGAGTTTTCAATTTTCAGTTATAGTTTTCAGAAAGAGTTTTCAGTTTTCAGTTATAGTTTTCAGAAATAGTTTTCAATTTCAGTTATAGTTTTCAGATAGAGTTTTCAGTTGTCAGTTACACTTTTCATAAAAAGTTTTTAGAAAAAAAAGTTTCCAGAAACAACAGTTTTACAAGAGATTTTTAGAAAGAAGCTCAGAGTTGCAAAACAAAAACCAGTTTTCTTATAAAGCTATTTCATGGGTTTTCGATTTTAGAATCAAATATTTTTATAACAGTTTTTTTCAATTTCATCCACTCACTTAGAACGTATAAAGATCTAACGAGCTCGGGAGGACGGATACTAATGTAGTCACTAAGGATGGAGTCCACCAGTATGAGTCAGAGACATAGTGAGAGTCCAGTTATAGTCAAGTGTGAGTCTTGTATAAGTCGTGGTCGTATGTAGACATTGTAAAATGGTTATTATTAAATACATTAATTAATATTGAGTTTGTTTTCTTTGTTCTTGAGTTGGGCTACGGTCCCACAAAAAATATAGTCATATAAAGAAAAGTATATTATTTTCCATTATGGTTAAATAGTCAGAGGCTTATGGGGGACAAGTAACATCTCCCAGATCGGGGATGTTACAATTTTCATCAACAAAAGTAATAAATTACTCATAACCACCTCTTTCTTGTGTAGACATAGGTCCACAAATATTTGAATGTATAAGTTTCACTTGTTTTTGGGCTCTATAGCCTTTTACAGATTAATGCCTCTTTGTCATCTTACCTTCAAGACATGACTTAGAGACTGGTAGAGTATCAACATTTAGTTCTCTATGTGGAAGACTCTTCTATTATTATTGCATCTGGCGCTCAGATATCAAAGGTATTAGGTTATTGTAATTGTCAGCAACTATTGTTGATGCTGCATTGGTCTAACGATAATGTAACTGCTTGAGTATAAATTTACAGTGAGGTATGAATTCTTTCATATAGTCCTCCTAAAAAAATACAATCACTTTGATCTTTTCTTAGCATATAAAAAAAATCCACTCATTGTCTCTTTAGGATAGCCTATAAATAGGTACACCTTAAAGGCAACTCCAACTTTATAGTCTTGTTCTTTAACATGTGTACTGGACACCTCCATATGCGAAAATGTTGCAAACTAACTTTGTAACCACTCCACAACTCTAAAAGTGTCTTAGGAATATACTTAGATGGAACTACGTTAAGGATATAAATTGAAGTCTAGGATGTATACACTTAAATAGAACTAGGTAATGAACTGTCAATGAACATTGATCTCATGTCTAGTAAGGTTTCATTTCTCATTTTTGCAACACCATTCTGCTCTGGTATTTCAAGTGCTATGAGTTGGAATACCATCCCATGTTCAACTAAGAACTCCTTGAATTCATTGTCAAGTCATTCTCCTCCATGATCTGATAGTAGAATTTAGATGGCTTTACCTAATCGGTTCTAAATCTTAATACGATAATCTTTGAACTTTTCAAAGGTATCTGATTTACGCTCTATTAGATAAAGATGCATATATCTAGAATAATCGTTAATAAATATGATAAAATATTTATAACCACTTAGTGATTAATTGGCTCTTAGTCTTTTTCCAATAAAAGGTCTATTGGTCATATTAATTTCTAGACTAGACTTATAGACTGGTAAGTTGCGGTCCTTTAACTGACTTAAAGATCCATTTTCAACTAATTTATTTATCTTGTCAGGGTTAATATCGCCAAATATGAGATGTCATATATGGTCTAGGATTACGTGACATGTACTATTTTCTCCAGTGCAAGTGGAAGATTAATGGGATGTATGCCCTAGAGCTACGTGTAATGTAAAAGCCTTTATGTGTTTTGAAATAAAATGATACATTATTCATTTATCAAACTGGTTGTTTAATATTCACATATTATAAATTATCTTGAATACCCTAGATTACTTATGTGCCTTCAGACTTAGTGTATGAATGTCATACACAAGAGGATTAAATGTGAAGTTAGTAATCTTAAATAATCCATAGAGAACAAACAAAGTTGGTACTTTGTTTGTGGTTTAGCTATAGCTGCGGTCCATTCTATATTTGTATGACGGCATTTATCCGAGATCGTCCATATAGAGATATGAGAATGGAGACACCTTGTATGATATGATCATATAGGATTGGACCCAGATGGAAATGACTTCTTATAATATCTGTTAAGCAAAGAAAATCATTTCAATCTACTAGATAGTCATATATGGATTGATCTTAATCCTGGGTGTACTACGAACTCTTGCATGGTAGGCTATGTCCTTTGATTTACAAAGGTGAGGTTGGTGTAGCAGTCTCGACCAATAGCTACGTACTTTGGGGACATGGTCTATTGTGTAGCTGGGAACGTTTTACATAGATATGGAGATCAATCCTTCTTGCGAGAAATAGAGGAGTATCTTTCTTAAGGGTTGATTTGGTACTTGAATGGTTTGAGTGCTCAAGTCTTTCTATTAAGAATAGAAAGATTAACATTCATAATGGTTATGAATAAATCGTTCATTGGAGAATCAATGGTACTTAAGGTATAAATAATTATAGGGGTATAATGGACATTATGACCCGGCTCTAATTACGAGATACTCATGAAAGGTCAATTAGTATGTAATGACTTATCGATGAACACCGACTTGGTTCACTTAATATATCATTGCGGCAACGAGAGTGCAATTTCAAGTTTTTAGTGGAATAACCTGGATTTAATAATTCAAAATATTTAATTAAGAGCTTAATTAATATTTCGAGATTATTGGAGCTCGGAACCGTAGGTCCATTTGTTCCCTGTGCTAGCTCGATTTACTATAGCGGATTTAGTATAATTGGATTGTCCAATTATATACTCACAAAAGCATAAATATTATTAATATGATTAATAATTATTTTGTCACACTTGGAACTATATATTAAAAGTTAATATATGGTTTTAATAATTATATGATAATTATTAAAATGAATAAAATTAAATTATATTTGACATAATTTAATAAGGCTAAAGTTGGAATTTCTAATTTTTGGGTTTTAGAAACCCTTGGTATTATTTTGGAAGTTATGACTTTCAAAAGGATAATTAAATATTTATTTTTGTAACATATATTGGCTTTATGGAAAGTTAATATTGGAGTTGCAAAATTAATATTTTTCTATGCCTTGGCCGAATTTTGAAGGTGGAAATAGGGGATTGGTTTTTTTTTTTTTTTGATTTGGAAACAAATAACCCTATGTATAAAAAGAAATTTTTTTTTTTATTTTTACGTAAGCCTTTAATTCTAACCCTAGCCTCCATCTTCTTCTTCACTCTCTCTCAAAAGTTGAGACAAACCAAAAGAATGAAAAGAAGAAATTAAAAAAAATATATCAAGTGTGTTTAAATCTCTAAATCGTTTAGGGATTGTTTAGTGAGTCTTGCCCACACAAGTTTCTGTTGGTAACGAGATATTTTTGGAAGACTTTGTGGTGTCGAATAAAACATCATTTTCATCTCATTCTTGTTGTTCACGACAGAGAGCATTATTTTTGCTCATTGCCGCCCCTATACTTGCTGAAACGGAACTCAATTTGGTTTCATTTTAATCCAATTTTTTTAGGGAATATTTTGTGGTGTTTTGGGACTCTGTTGGGGCTGTTTCCAGTGAAAAATTAGAACCAAAAGGCAGCCTTAGTCCATGCATTTCAGAGGATTTTTCTTCAATGCGTTGGGCGTGAATCGAGTCCAAAACAATTTAGATTTTGTCCGACTATTTGAGGCTGTTTGAGGACTGTTCCGGGGCTTTTTTGGGGCTGGAATTTTGTCTAAAACTGAAGCAAAATTTCAGTGGTGGTGGCAGTAACATTCGACAGTTTAAAGGGAAGGGCATAAAAAATTTTCAAGTCCGATCCGTGTGCCGAAACTGTTTCCGCTGCCAAGGAAAGTGTTTCCTACAATTGGCATCGAGTGCAAAGTCGAAAAGTATTCTTAACCCTTCTCTTTTCATTTAAAGTTACTTTTTTTTAATATGTTTATATCAGTTATAAATATTGATATGTATGTCTAGATGAGTAAGCACAATATAATATTCATATGATGAATGATTATTATTTTTCATGTAATGAATGGATTTTACATTGGTCGAACTCTTATTTTTTAGTTGGTATTGATTTTGGGATGTAAGGCCATTGTTTACAATTATTGTAATTTTTATTTTCAATTGTAAAATTTAATTCTTGAAATTTGGAGCACCGAAGTCGCAAAATGAGCCAACACCACCTTGGAGCGTGATTTGAAGACCAATGGATGCCTTTGGTATTTTTGTACTAATTAGATTAGTATAGGAAAAATAAGAACCCGGTCAATGTAAAATATATTTATGTTATGCGTTTGTTTAATTCGAATTGCCATAACATGCATTAGATGCATAGTCATTATAGACATGGAATATGATTTTATGTGATTTAAAATGTTTAAATTAGATTATGATATGCATGGAAAAATAATTAATTTGATTAATTAGTTTTATGGTTTAAAATTTGTATTTTAATATATTGGGCTTAATAAGTGCAAAATAAATTCCATTGGTATATGGGATGGAAACACGGACATAAATTTCATAGCCGAATCCGAATGGACGGTAATATAGTCTGCACTCAGGATATAATTCCACGTACCATTTGATTTTATAACGCACTAAGATTAATTAAATAGTTTAATATAAATCTTGACCATTTTAGTATTCTAAAATATTAAACCTATTCGTGTTCTAATATTTTAAGAGCTTAAATATAATAGGTCACTAATATTACTCTAATTAAATTAGTTTAATTGAGTAATATAATTAGTATGACTAATGGATAATTAGTGATATAAATTTTAAGAGTTAAAATTGGTTAGGTCACTAATGGTGAACTAGTGTAAATAAAAGTTATGATTTAGCCGCGATAAAATTATTCACACTAGTTAAATTAAAATATTAGATATTTTATAAATAGAAACCTTAATTTTAAATTAGTGAGTGGGAGAGGGATATACAACAGTATATCCCGCAATCGCCGTTGTTAGTCCAAAAATGTGAGATTCAAAAGGCGCTTTGAGATGGCTTTTCTTTCGTCCCTCTACGGACGGTGTGCATTTTGGGTCAATATCAGGTTTGGATTCCGAGAGGATAGGGATTCTAGATGTATCTTGTGAACTGACCTACCCTACGGTGACAATTCACTCGCTAAGTCCAAGAATCCCAAAACGGTGGGTCACACTCACAAAGGAATAATTAACTGTTAATAAAATTCCTTGATCGAATGAAACAGTAGTTATTTAATATAGGAATAAGATTTTATCCCGCATATATTAATCGACTGAGATTGTCTCGATCTATCATGCAAGTACTTGACCTACCATACGGCGGCACTTATATGTGGGATGATAGATTTCTGTGGTATACTAATTCTCTTAGGTTTCTAATTCGTTATTCATGGATTCATGCATCATGTTTAATTTTATGCCAAAATTATTTGATGATTTTAATATGCGATGAATGAATGTTAAATGCATGTTTATTTTATTTTCAACCATGGTTTCTCTAATTATTTCTATACTTTCAAATGATAAATTAACGAGAGAAAATTATGTTAACTGAAAAAGTAACATAAACGATATCCTAGTCTGTGAAGACCTAAAATTTTTCTTAACGGAGGAGAGTCATCCCGAGCCGGCCAGAAATACTGGCTAAGCTGTACGTGATACCTACCAGAAATGGGTTGCAGCTAATGAGAAAGCTCGCTGCTACTTGCTAGCAGGGATGTCTGAGGTTCTTACTGCAAAGTATGAACCTATGGATTTAGTATCTTAGATGATGGAGTCATTGCAGGGCATGTTTGGACAGCCTTTGGAGCATCAACGTCATAAGACCATGGTCTCAGCAATGACTACTAGGATGAAGGATGGGACATCAGTCCGAGAGCACGTCTTAAGAATGATGACCTATCTCAACACTGATAAAACTCATGGAGCTCGTATTGACGAGTGTAGCCAGGTGACCATGATTATGGAAACTCTTCCGAAGAGTTTCCTGCAGTTTAAAAGCAACTATAAGTTGACTTTTACTTTGACCCAATTGCTTAATGAGCTCACCCATTACGAGTTCATGTTTGTGGATCCTCATAAATCTGGTGCTGAGGTAAATATTGCTGAGTCTTCTAAATCTGCGAAGATGAAGAAGAATAACACTGGGAAGGCTAAGGTAAAGCCATGAAGAAGAAGAACAAGAAAGGCTCCAAGGATGCCAAGCCCAAGGGAAAATGTTTCCACTGCAATAAAAATGGGCATTGGAAAAGGAATTGTCATAAATACCTTGTTGAGCTGAATGAGAAAAAGAAAACAGGTAAATATGATTTACTCGTTATCGAATCCCTATTAGTGGAGGATGATAAATCTGCCTGGATTGTTGACTCCAGAGCCACTAACCATGTTTGTTCTTCTTTACATCTACTTAACTCATGGAGGGACCTTACTGAAGGTGACTACACCATGAGGGTCGGGACAGGGGATGTCGTTTCAGCAAGAGCAGTGGGAGTTTCTAGTTTAAATTTTACAAATAATAGTTATTTAAATTTGAACAATGTGTTATTCATTCCTGGTTTTCGCAGGAATTTGATTTCTATTTCTAAACTTTTGGATGATGGTTATTTAGTTTCTTTTAATAGCAATTTAGTTATTATTTGTAGAAATGGATTAACCATATGCACAGGAAACTCATGAAATTACTTTTATGTGTTAAGACCGTTAACACATAGGTCACTGCTCAACGCTAAAATATTTAAGGTTGAGAAACCTAAAACTAAATGGCCAAATATTTCTTATGATGACAAATATGTATGGCATTTTAGACTTGGTCATATCAACCTTGACCGAATAGAAAGATTGATAAAGAACGGAGCCTTAAACTAGTTAAAGCTCGGAACTTTACTAGTCTGTGAATCCTCTTTAGAAGGAAAAATGACCAAGAGACCTTTTACTGGAAAATGTATAAGATTCAGTCAACCACTTGAGCTAATAAATTCAGACATTTACAGACCGATGAATATAAAAGCCCGAGGTGGTTATGAATACTTCGTCACGTGCATTGACAATTATTCTAGATATAGGTATGTTTACCTAATGTAGCACAAGTCATATACTTTTGAAAAGTTCAAAGAGTATCGTGTTGAGGTTAAGAACCAATTAGGTAAAACAATCAAAACTCTAGGATTAGATCATGGAGGAGAATACCTTGATAGATATTTCTAGGAATTCTTAGTTGAGCATGAGATAGTATCCCAGCTCACAATACCTGGAACACCACAGTAAAATGGTGTTGCAGAGAGAAGAAATCGGACCCTACTAGATATGATGAGATCTATGTTTAGTTATAACTCATTACTTAGTGCGTTTTGGGGATATGTAATGCAAACTGTAATTTATATCCTTAATGTAGTTCCATCTAAGTCTATTCCTAAGACTCTCTTAGAGTTGTGGAATGGTCGAAAAACTAGTTTATGACTTTCGCATATGGGAGTGTCTAGCACATGTGCTGAAGAATAAGACTACAAAGTTGGAGCCACGTTCTTAAGTGTGCCTATTTGTAGGCTATCTTAAAGAGACTAGGGGTGGATTCTTCTGTAGTCTTGATGATAACAAAGTGTTTGTATCGAAAAATGCTACGTTTCTAAAAAAGGATTATATGAGGGAGTTCAAACCTCGAAGTAAAGTGTTACTCGAGGAGTTACTTTATGGTTCGACCATCATACCATCATCAATGAAAGTTGACAAATACATAGCACCTTCTGTAGGCATTGCATTTTTTGCATATCAGCCCGATGATGAGTCTCGTATGGAGACAACTACCTCTTTAGTCATGAAAGTCGCGGGAAACGGACGTTGGAAGGGTAAAGTTGGAAAACAGAATTTTTGGTGGATTTATCCAAGTTGTTTAGCTTCGGTTGCTTGTTGGACTTCCGTTTCAAAGCCTATCTCAGGCCCAAAACCCCCATAGACCACTTACCAAACCC